>JAIUZE010004599.1:0-37997 GCA_022085475.1 Heliosperma pusillum | reverse complement strand
TACCTTTGAAATTGGGACTTGGAGAAGGTACTGAGGAATCAACCAATAATGCATCACCATAAAATGGATTAGTGTCATATCTTATGTTACAGTTGAGACACATCAAAGTACAACCGGCTTTTTTATTGCATAGGTCCGATATATTACCAATGGTTGCCTGAAGACAATTTCTGCAATCATTCAAGGTTATATCAGGTGAGCATTCAAGAAGTGTGTAAATGGTACTCAAATTCGTCAAGGTCTCAGCAAATATCCCTTCTCGTGTCGCAATCATTTTATCGACGGGACCACTTGTTGCTTGGCTTGCTCCTTCATCCAAAGTACTAAGCAAAACTTGATTGAAACCCGTCATGTTACTCGTAACATCCCAAATGTTTAGAGAATTCTGTCTATTCCACATGGGTATCATAGGAGTTTCATTCATGGTGCCAAGAAAAGGCTCGTTCGAGTACCTAACCATACACTTATCAGAATACCATAGTACCGCGACTTTCTGCCTTGGGCAACGAATTTCCATAGCATCTGTGGCTGGCGAGACACACTGCTGGCATACAGCATTAGTAACATCAAGCCGACAAAAGTATAGACCGTATATTTTGTCGCTCCCAGTGCCAACAGTCGTGTTGTAGAAGCGACTCGTGGTGCTTGAGTTTGAAGCAAGGAAACCGAGTGTACTATTGATGTTTGCTTGATACACACTGTTAGGCGCAACGGGGTCTGTATCGTTGCAAAGAGCATAGACATATGGTTGTATCGTTTCGGAATTATTGGCAGTTATTTGGTTAAGAAGCAAAAATAAAAAGAGCCTTGGTTTAGAACAATGGGTTACCATGTTTTTAGACAATACAGAATGCACAATAATGTGTGATTTGAGAAGATGGGAAGTGTCAAAGGGGTAGGTAAGTAAAGGTGTTGTATAATGATTTAAGACATTATAGAACTAAAAAGGGTATTGATTAAGTCAGATTTGGTACTCCAACAATTTGATGTAGGGTTACTAGGAGAAAGCATAAAGAAATTTCAGAGCACATTTTATTTGCTAGTTGGTTGACAAAAATTAACATCGACATTAACTTAATTGGTTGACAAAAAGATGATTGGACTAACTTGCTATGGCTATCTAGACCTGACAAAAGTGTACAGGTCGAGTCATTTGGATTTGTAGCGTGCAAGTATTTCTGTCGGGTTATTTCAGGTTTGGTTCAATTTTGTGTGTTGTTGTAAAGCTATTTAGAGATAAAGGTCAATATGCGGTAATAAAATCGGATCGGAAGAGGTCGAGTCAGTTTGAGTAACGAGTCAAACTCAATTCCTTTGTTTGGAATAGGTCAGGTCATTCGGATTAGGTTAGTTTTCACAGACCCATGGCTATCCACCGGCATGGCATCCGTGGTCACAGTTTTTTCGACTTTGTTTAAAGGTTATTGTTAAATTAACTCAAAATAGCACCAACATAGCAAAGTCGCAGTACCCCAAATTAAGCATGGTACAGTGAAAGCTATCGCCTGTAAATAACGACTCAAACTCTCAATACTATGTTAGAGAGACAGGTATTTGACACTGCATTTGGAAAAATTCAAGTCAAACTTGAGCTATATTTGCCATTGATTTTGTCAAAGAGCATCAGTAAATCAAATATGTCTAACACTCGACAGTCGACCCACAACCATATGAAACGTTAGGATAATGTTATTAGTGGTCGGATTGTATACAGTAACTTCAGCCTGTCTAGCATTGCATGCTTCAATCTTGAAACTCAGACGACGCCATCGTTCGTTGGAATTACCTTAATGATTTGTATTCAGACACCATCTAAAAAAAGTTCATCTAGAATTTACAATATATGAACCCAAATTAGTAAATGTCAATTGACAGTATAATAAAACTAATTAGTAAAACAATTCGAAGGCAGAGATTACTAACGCACTGACACCATCAGAAATAAGCTATATTTTCTTGAGACGGCAAACGAATAAAATAAAATTAAAAAACTACCGAGCATCCATAACAGTAATGTTCTTTGATCCTGTAAATGTAGTGCCGGATCCCTCTGTGTTCGATTCATCAACTCCAAACGGGCCGGGCATGAAGAAATGGGGCGCGGAAGGGGAAGGCAAGTCTATGGCATCTCCATTCAGTGCAGAAACTACAGATGTTATCCTTGGTCTTTTAGCTGCATCTTCTTGGATGCACAGCAGAGCAATGTGGATGCACTTCATTGCCTCTTCCCATGATACATTTTTCTCCACTGTTTCATCAACCAATTCCATCACTTGCTCCTCGTTCCAAAGCCTCCATGCCTGTACAGCAACAACCACATTATCCCAATGCCCTAATGTCTCCCGTTTGTGGTGGGGTAAAGTATAGAACTTATGAAAAGTTATGATTGTATTGAATGAATAATATGATACAACTTACGAGCTATTTATACAGGAGAAATATGTAATTGAGTAAAACTAGAACACCTAAACTTTATCTATACAACTAGATGTTGTAGCTAGAGTAAACAACCAAGAGATGCAAGATAAACAAAAGGGTACAATAAGATAAACTATTATCATGTAGTTAGTTTCCTAATACGCCCCCGCAAGCTGGACGAGGCGAAGGCGAGACCAAGCTTGGACACCAAGGAGAGAAACAGCGGACGAGCCAGGGGCTTGGTTAAAACATCTGCGAGCTGATCGGTATGAGAGATATGACGAACATGAAGCTTGCCAGAGTGGACCTGTTCACGAACAAAATGAAAAGCCAAGGCGAGATGCTTCATTCGAGAATGAAACACTGGGTTTGCGGAATAATGGGTGGCGCCCAAATTGTCACAGTAGATGGACGGGGTAGTAGACACGGAGACGCCAAGTTCAGTGAGCAAAGATGTGAGCCAATTCAGCTCAGCAGTAGTCTCGGCAACGGCACGAAACTCCGCTTCGGTGGATGAGCGAGCAAGAGCACGTTGTTTCCTAGATGCCCAGGAGATAGGGTTTCGACCAAGGTAGGTGATATAGCCAGTGGTGGAGACGTAAGTGTCCTTGTCACCACCCCAATCCGCGTCACAATAAGCATGAAGACGGAGAGGCGTGTGACGAAATAGTTGGAGGCCAACGTGAATGGTGCCACCAAGGTAACGGAGCAAGCGTTTGACAGCCAACCAGTGGCGATCAGTGGGTAGTTGCATAAATTGAGCGAGCTTGTTTACGGCAAAAGCAATGTCAGGACGGGTGATAGAAAGGTACTGAAGACTGCCTATAACAGCCCGATATTCCGTAGGGTTCGAATGGGGAGACCCATCAGATTTCGAAAGAGGAGGAGACACTTCCATTGGGGTGGGGGTCGGTTTGGCATCAATCATATGATGCTTGGTGAGAAGGTCCACAATGTATTTAGACTGAGTGAGGCGTAAACCATTGGAATTAGGTGTTACCTCGACACCAAGAAAGTACGAAATGGGTCGAGGTCCTTTAAAGAAAATTTTGAAGAAAGCGTGGTAATAAATTTAGATGTAAATGTAGGATCAGAACCAGTGACGATTATATCGTCTACATAGACGAGCAAATAAATGGGGTGGGGGGAGTTTTTATATAAAAATAAAGAAGGGTCAGAGAGGGAGTGTTGAAAACCGTAGGAAATAAGAAAGGTTTTTAAAGTATTATACCAGGCTCGAGGAGCCTGTTTCAGTCCATAAATGGCCTTTGATAATTGACAAACATAGGTAGGGTGAGTCGGGTCAATAAACCCGGGTGGTTGTTGCATAAAAACAGTTTCAGTCAAGGTGCCTTGAAGAAAGGCGTTATTAATATCTAGTTGACGGAGAGGCCAACCTCTACTGAGAGCAAGAGACAGAATTAAACGAACCGTAGTTGGCTTAACAACTGGACTAAAAGTTTCTGAATAATCAATTCCAGGCCGCTGATGGAAGCCCTTCGCAACGAGGCGGGCCTTGTACTTGTCAATCGTGTTGTCAGGATTGTATTTAACCCGATAAACCCATTTACAACCAACAATATTTTGAGCAGCGTGGGGAGGGACGAGAGTCCAGGTTTTGTTCTTTTGTAACGCCTGATATTCAGCAAGCATTGCGGTGCGCCACAGTGGGTTAATGAGGGCTTGTTTTGTTGTTGTGGGCAGGTGAGGAGGAGCGGTAAGAGTGGCAGTTTTGGCGTATTTTGGGTTGGGCACTCGAATGTTATTTTGTAGGCGAGTTGTGACGGTGCGGAGGGGAGGGGCAGGGGGAGGTGATGGTTCACGGGCAGCATGAGGGGTGCGACGGGAGTAAACCTGGGTAATGGTACGGTGGGGTGTTGGGAAAGGGGAGACAGAGGCAGGAGAGGAGGGGCCTGGGTTGCGAGGAGTAGTGGGCGAGGCAGGGAGTGTGGGAGTGGGAGGTGGGGGTGGCTGGGCAGGTGTGGCAGAGGTGGGTGTGGCAGCAGGGGTTAGGGTGGTAACAGGGGTAGGGGGGGCAGCAGTGGGGGGTACAACGTCGTGAAACCAGTGGGTCGTGGGAAGGGGGGTTGTGATGGAGGTGTCAGTGGGGATAAGGGAAGGGTAGGGGAAGTCGTCTTCCACAAATTTTACATGTCGCGAGGCATAAAGTCGGTTTACGGTTGGGTCGATGCAGAGATAGGCACTTTGAGTGAGGGAATAGCCAACAAAGATGCAAGGCTTGGAGCGGGGTTCAAGTTTGTGTTTTGTATAGGGTCGTAGCCACGGGTAGCATTTGCACCCGAAGCTGCGGAGTTTAGTGTAGTTAGGAGGGATATGGAATAGTTTAAGGTAAGGGGATTGATTTTGTAAGGTCATTGTGGGTAGTCGGTTGATTAGATAAGTAGCCGTAGCAAAGGCATATGGCCAATATGTGGTTGACAGCCGAGCTTGGGTCATAAGAGACAGGTCAGTTTCGACGATATGACGGTGGCGGCGTTCCGAGTAACCATTGTGTTCGGGTGTGTGAGGCGGAGTAGTGAGATGAGTGATGCCATTATTGGCAAGAGAAGGGGAGAGTTTTATATATTCGCCTCCATTATCAGAGTAGACTTGGATGATAGGTAAATTAAAGAATTTTTCGACAAGTTTTTGAAATCGTAAGAATACTTGGGTTGTGTCGGATTTGTTTTTAATAGGAAAGAACCAAATATATTTAGTAAAATGGTCGACGAAAATAATATAGTACTTAAAACGATCGAGTGAGAAAACAGGAGAGGTCCAAACATCTGTAAATAATAATTGTAAAGGGGCACTAGTTTTTATTGATGTTTGTGTGAATGATAGCCTATGACTCTTGCTTATATCGCAGGAGTTACAATTTGACGGAAAATGAAAAGGAATATCTAAATTATAAGTAGTGCGTAAATAAGTAAGAATAGGTTTGGATGGATGTCCTAAGCGGTGGTGCCAAAGTTGACCGTTGGAGAGATGAGTGGCGTGGGCGGAAGCGGTGGGGGGTTGCCATTCGTATGTGCCACTAGTGTTGATGGTCCCGTGGAGAAGAAGGTGATCCGTCTTCCTAGCCTTAATAGAAAATGAAGTGGGTGAGAAAAAAAAATAAGCGTTGTTGTCTTTGCAAAATTGAGAGACGGAAATAATGTTACGGGAAATATTTGGCACACATAAAACATTTGTAAAAAGAAGAGTGGCAGAAGGATGTTTAATAGAAAAGGAACCAATATGAGTAATCGGAATACCAGAGCCATCGCCAATGATTATATCATCGAGACCGTCATAGGGAGCATGTAGAGCCAAATTGTCGAGATCATTAGTGAGGTGATGTGTGGCACCTGTGTCCAGCAGCCACGGTTTGGGAGAGGGAGGGGATTGGTGGTGGGCCGAGTGAACTTGGGGAGGGGCAGGGGGTGTTGCGAGGGTGGTAGGTGGTGGGAAGATGACATGGGGGTAGGCCTTTTTAAATTTGTGACACTGGGAAATAACATGGCCAATAATACGACAATATTGGCATTTGCCTTTGAATGGGTTGGGAGAAGAGGGAGAGGGTGTAGTGGTGGGACGGTTATTATTGTAGGGGGTGGAGGGCTAACGAGGAGCAGCACGGTTGTTGTTGCGGTAAGTGACAGGATTGGCAGAGGCAGGAAAGGGAGCAGGCTGAGTAGTTTGGGTATGAGTGAGTTCGAAATTGATTAGTTTTTCGTGGAGGGCTTCGAAAGTAATAGGTTCATCTCGAGCCATAATGGCATCGATGATTGGTTTGAAGGTATCATAGTCGAGACCTTTCAAGGTTTTGGAAATAATATCTTCTTGGTCCATAGGTTTTCCCATAATGGCTAGTTGGTCGGTGCAAGCTTTGATGGCTTGCATATAGTCCGAGATGGGTTGGGTATTTTTTGTGAGAGAGTTAAGGCGTTCTTTGATTTGAAGGATATGGCCACGGGACGGGTTTGCATAGGTAGCAGAGAGGATATCCCATGCTTCCTTAGCAGTGGTGGAACGAATAACAAGAGGAGACACGGTTGGGGGGATGGTGCCGAGGAGAGCACCATAGAGTAAGCGATCTAGGCGAAGCCAGCTTTGGTGAGCAGGGTTGGGGATGGTCTTGGACTCGGGGGTGGGGTCAGTGGACGTAGCAGCTGGGGTTGTGGTTATGGTGGGTGGTGGAAGAGGGTGGCTGCCATCAAGATATTTGACAAGGTCATATCCAAAAAGGATGGATTCAATTTGGGTTTTCCAAGGGAGGAAGGTGAGGGGTGTTAGCTTCTCGACCATGGACAGGTTGATGAGGACGAGAGGATGGGAAGGATTGCTGGTGTTGACGATTGAGGTGGGGGTAGTCATGGTTAAAACAGGTGGGTTGCTCGGATGTTGTTGGTTGAAGAATGATTATCGGGTTTGGGGATCGTAAAGCTCTGATACCATATAGAACTTATGAAAAGTTATGATTGTATTGAATGAATAATATGATACAACTTACGAGCTATTTATACAGGAGAAATATGTAATTGAGTAAAACTAGAACACCTAAACTTTATCTATACAACTAGATGTTGTAGCTAGAGTAAACAACCAAGAGATACAAGATAAACAAAAGGGTACAATAAGATAAACAATTATCATGTAGTTAGTTTCCTAATATAAAGTAGATCAGACGTAGTGAGACTTCCCGTGTTAAAACATTGATAGATTGTTTACGGATATTAGGAATATTCTTTCATTATAATATATTTTAGTTACGTAAATATTCTAGCTTTAATATTAGGCACATTATCTTACATAATTATCTTGTAATTATTCTAGGATCACTTTGTCAATATTTGGTAGCTAATCTCAGTAAGTGGATTGTACATCTGATGTACTACCACATATAATGTAGTTTTTGAGCATTACAATAAAGTTTTTGAGTATAGTATCAAAAATTATGAGTTATACTATAAAGTTTTTTAGTTTATTAATTTGAACATTAAGCTCAAAAAAATTAAAATAAAACTCAAAAAACATTATATATAAGATGTAAAATGTAATTTATAAACTTTAAAAAGCTCGAAAAAAATGCACAAAAACTCAAAATCAAACTACTTTGAGGTAGTACCTCCGATATATAATCCTTTTTCTCAGCTAATCTCACGGCTACATAGGCATTAGGTTAGCTGCTATTCTCTTGTACATCATTATATATATGTACCCTTGTTCATATTACGATTAATGCAACTCTTAATGTAAAACCTTTCTCATAATAATTCTAATGTGGTATCAGAGGCTCGTGCTCTTGATAAAGGCTAACGCCTTAAGAGTTGATCATCTTCCGCTGCAACCACCCACCACCCACTACCTTCTAAGAATTGCATCAAACCATCCCAAAACGATCAAATGATCAACCTTTTTTGGCCACCCCTTACAAACTTGATCACTTAAATGACAAACCCTTTAAATTTGGCTACCCTACTTAGCCACCCCTTCAAAATTTGTGCCCTTATGACCACCCTCTTAAATTTGTGCCCTAGTGGCTACCCCAAATCTGTGCCTTTCTGGCCACCCCTTATACACCTTGTTGCCTACGCAACACCCTTTTAAATCTTATCGTCTCGGCGACCATATTCAAAACTCGTTCTTCACTCGTACTACCTATTTAGCTATTTTCATATTACTAAAAAAAAAAATACCAAAATCCCACCAAATTCTCGTACCAACCAAACACTCTTTGCATTTTATCTTTGAAAAAAAAAAATCACTATGCACTACCCTTTTTCTCTCGGAAACTATCCCTCCGAAACAATATTCTTACCAATTTTCAATCATAAACTCAAGTATTTATGAAAAAAAAAAAAAATTGAAACAAAACAACAATCCAATGACAACCTTTTCCATTCCCAAAAGTCAAACCATGCACACTCACATTGTTCATCACTTCATCTTGTTCAATGAAACCCTCAACTTCAATCACAAGATCATATTACTTCCACATTAAAAACACTTAATTGACATTAAAATACTCAATCATCAACAAAACCATTTCACCAAACCAAAAAAAAAACCTATGCTTTCTGATTCTCGTATTCACCCATGCCACTACGGCAACCCCCCTCCATGGCTGACATAACTCTTATCGATCCGTCTACTCGTCCTTGTTACCATGGTTGGCTGCTCCAATTCAAAAAGAAAAAAAAATCATTTGCAAACCTCAAAAGCTCTGACAACCTTCTTTTTATTTTCCACCATTACCTCTTCTACCATCAAACCACTACCTGCCCACATGGCACATTATCTTCACTTTTTCAAAGCCTAACTTTCTCGGCACATCATAATTTCCCATGGAACTATCAACAAACGTCGATGTGTCAGTCTTCCTCTTCTGCCCATGCCTTTGCATCATTCGGTCTCTTCGTGGCGCATCATAACTTCCTCGGTCCCACTACTTAAGCTTGGTCTCGAAACACCACCTTCCCCTGCTATATTCGTCACTCTCTTCTTATGCTATCTACTTTACAAGATCGTACTTTCCTTTATGCTGTCCGTCTTGCGGGGGCATATTAGGAATATTCTTTCATTATAATATATTTTAGTTACGTAAATATTCTAGCTTTAATATTAGGCACATTATCTTACATAATTATCTTGTAATTATTCTAGGATCACTTTGTCAATATTTGGTAGCTAATCTCACGGCTACATAGGCATTAGGTTAGCTGCTATTCTCTTGTATATCACTATATATATGTACCCTTGTTCATATTACGATTAATGCAATTCTTAATGTAAAACCTTTCTCATAATAATTCTAATAATGGATAACCTCTGATGCATTCTATTACTTTATGATACAAGAGGCATAAAGACTCTATTGCTTAATTGTAAAATCAACCCGAAAGATTGCAACTTACACGGTGCAGCAATGATTCTTCGTCGTAGTCTGTCCTAACATACTTGTTCCTCCGGCCGCTTACTATCTCCAGAACTAAGATCCCAAAACTATACACGTCTGATTTGACTGAGTAATGGCCGGCGATTAAATACTCTGGAGCCATATAACCACTGCATAATATCTCAACTTTGTAAGCTTTTCGACCCGGATTGTAACTATGTTACCGAGACTAGCAGCAAATATCAGATATGGGTGTGTGTGTGTTCAAATGTTGGAACATTAATATTTTTTTTTTCAAATTTTTTCATCTCAATACACGAGTACTGTGCAAGTGTTGATGGTGAGACTCGGAAGAAGTATCATCTCAATACACGAGTACACGACACATAACCAACGGAAAGTGTCGTTAAACTCCTCACTTGCTAGAAGAGACATCACACATAAAGCAAAAATTCGCAAGCAGTTAAGGGAAACTTAGAATTGAAGCTACTCACAATGTGCCTGAAATTTTATTAGTGTTTCGCTGAGTTTCACCCGCACCAAAAAGCCTGGCCATTCCAAAATCTGAGATTTTCGGATTCATGTCTGTATCTAGCAAGACATTACTAGCTTTAAGATCCCGATGAACGACTTTTAGTCTGGAATCTTCATGGAGATAAAGTAGACCTCTTCCGATCCCACATATGATCCTAAATCGTGTCTCCCAATTCAAAGATGGACACTTTGTTGGATCTGCATGACGTAAAACAAGATTCTTCGTATGAGACTCTCACATGTGAGACAAGCAAATTCCTTGTGTATTCCTCCATTAATGACATAGTTAATTGGTTAATCTCATATGTAAGGCCGTCTTATATAAGTTAAATTTCCTGGAGGAACCAATGTACAATGAACACAGACAGAAGAGAGTAAATCTTCATACCAAATAGCAGTTGAGCAAGACTTAAATTGGGGCAGAACTCATAAATAAGTAGCTTCTCTTCTTTAGCCAAGCAAAAACCGAAGAGTTTGACTAAATTTCTGTGTTGAAGCTTTGCAACTAGTTGAACTTCTGTCTTAAACTCCTTGACTCCTTGTGTCGAGTTTCTCGATAGCCTCTTTACGGCTATTTCCTGCCCATTTTGGAGCTTCCCCTGCCAAAATTATCAGCAAGAGTCCATGAATTTCTAAGCAAAAATCACAGGGTTACGTACACAATTCATCTGAAAATAAGCAAGAAAATGCTGAAAAATACCTTGAAAACTTCACCGAAACCACCTTCTCCAAGCTTTTTATCGTTTGAGAAATTATTGGTCGCAGATCTAATAACACTGAAGTCAAACTTCAGGCTCTCCACGGATTCAATATCGTTACAATCTACAAAGAGAAATTACTTCAGTAGTTGATGGATTTAGTATCATCAAAATCTACAAAGCAGAGGTAATCACAACGGAGTACGGAGTACTTGTTAAATTGATTTCTCACCAGTATCTGATATATCTGGCTTTCTCTTGCGTATAAAAATTAGAACTCCAAGAGCAATCACTGTTAATAGAGCTGCTGCGATGACGATGCCTATAAGTATCGCTTGCTTCTTCCGACTGGCCTGTAAACTAGTTCCTATTTCACACATGTAGGATAGGTATTACTAAGAATAACTCAAGACACATCTTCATTATATGATTTTGCTCTTTGTAAAAAATATAGATGAATTGTAGATTGTTGTTTTCCAAAGTCAGAATTTATAAATTTATGCCAAAGATGGGATACAATGGCTGAATCTTTAGAACAGATGAACATAACATGAGATCTTACCCCCATGTAAAAATAGTTGACTTTGTGAACTCAAACATAAAAACAAGACATTAAACAAAAAAAAAATTGGAAGATTGACTTTTTCATGCATATATAAACTTGAAATCTGCTAGAGCACATTGCAACAGGGGAAAAAAAACCGAAAATGTTGATTAAGTAGTACCTGGGGAAGCTCTTGAAGAATTTCCCAATGCATCACCATAAAACGGATATGTGTCGTATCTTATATTACAATTAGGACACATCAAAGTACAACCAGCCTTTACATTACAAAGCTCTGATATATTCCCAATGGTCACATGAAGACAATGTCTGCATTCACTTAAGGTTATATCTGGAGTGCATTCAGCAAGTGTATAAATAGTGTTCAATTCCGTCAAATTTGCTTTAAATTTCCCATCTTTTGTCGCAAACTTTTTGTCGACTGCCCCACTCGTTGCATTATCTGCTGCTCCATCCAAAGTATTTATCAAAACTTCCATAAAACCCGTCATGTTACTCGTGACGTTCCATATATCCAGAGAATTCTCTCTATTCCACATGGGTATCATAGGAGTTTCATGCATGATGCCAAGAAAAGACGCATTCGAGTACCTTACCACACATTGATCAAAATACCATACTATCGCGACCTTTTGTCCTGGGCAGCGAGTGTTCAGGGCACTTGTAGCCAACGAGACACACTTTTGACAGGTATCATCAGTAATATCCAGGCGACAGAAAAACAGGCCGTAAATCTTGTCCTCTCCAGAGCCAACAGTTGTGTTGTAAAACCGAGTCTTGCTGCTCGAATTCGAAGAGAGGTATGAGAGAGTGGTTCTGAGATTTGAGGCGTAAACACTACTGGAACCCACCGTCTCCATGGCAGGGCAAAGGGCATAGACATATCCCTGGGACGCTTCCGAATCATTGATTGCTGTTGCACTATGTGAAACTAATAAAACCGAAAAAATTTGAAACAGACTTAAGGAGAAGCATGATATAGAAAAATGGTGAACCATGTTTTCCGTAAACAAAATGTTAATGAGAAGGTTTCAGAACAGCTGATATATGGACAAATTCAGACATGATTATAGAATTTTATATTCAAAACCAGCATGATTAGGGAATAATCAATAGAAAGATTAGAATTTTCCATATAAATTTGTATTAATAAAGAAAGTCATCATGAAATACTGCCAATTTATCTCTTGGACAGCCTCAGCAGCCAAATGATAACAAAAACAAGCAATGGTGAGATCATGTTGAGCTTCCGAGGTCAATGCTTAAATAAGGTTGTCAAGATAATCTACCTTAAACTATTAATACTCAGTATAAGATAAGCAATGCTGGAGTGTTGTACATTGAAAGTTATACAAAAAAAAAAGAAATAAACAAAATGAATCCATGTAATCTTTGACTTTGATCATTTGTTAAATGTAAAACTCAAATAAATGTTGGGAGTTTATCATTTTGTGTTATGAAAAACTGAAAGTAACATTTTGGTAAGATAACAATAAATAAAGTAAGGTAATTTTGTTTTTTTCTCCTTCATATAATGGTAGTCTCTATATGTCTACATCTAGGCACCAAAAATCACTAGACATGTTTCCCGATATTTTTGTAAGCATTTCTCATTTGTATCTCTATACTAATTCACAAATTTCTATTTTAGACGGTTTGAGTTAAGACGTACTCACGTACTCACAACCGATTAAAATACTGCTTATATAAAATGGGAATGTGAGACGTCTTAACTTAATATTGTCTCAGCAAGACCTACTTTAATTCCTAATAATTATTTCGGAAAATTCCCACGATACCCTTGAACTTTGACATTTTGACCGAAATACCCAAAATTTTCAAACAAAAAACTTTAAGTGACCACAACTCGTGTTTGCAAACTGATAAAAATGACGATTTTTTTTTAAATCAATCATCTTTCCGAGAGCTACGATTTGAACTAAAAATTAGTCGTATTTGGATCCCGTGGCTAGGAGTTTTTGTATGTCAAAGTTTTTTTCACCGAACAAACTTTGAGTGGCTATATCTCTTGGTCACGAATTTCGAACTCGTCAATTTTTTTTTTCAAATCGTAGTTCTCGGAAAGAAGAACAATTTGAAAAAAAAAAATCGTGAATTTCCGAGTTTGAAAAAATGAGTTATGGCCAATTAAAGTTTTTCGGGTCAAACTTTTGGGCATTTCGGGCAAATTGTCAAAATACAGGGGTATCGTGGGAATTTTCCGTGATTACTTTCTTCACTTATACGCCTACATTTCCGAAAGAAAATAGATGTCCATCATAACTACTTGTTACGAATTCCCAAAACCATAACTTTTTCTTTTCCAAACTGATCGTCATGACAAGATTTCCGACTTAGAAAAAATACGCCTCTGCTTTCTAAACTCGTACTCAAGAGTTGTGGTGAGTTTATGTTTATTTACCAAAAACACTTTGAACTACCATTACTCCTCGGCCCTGGCTAGGAGTTCAGAAATGGATAACTTTTTTTTTTCAAAATTACCGTATTTATGAGATCTTTGGTTTGAAAAAAAATGACAGTTACGGACAATCAACTTTTTGTTGCGCAGAAAGAGGGGTACATGCGAGAAAACTAAATAATATAGAGGTACAAATGAGAAAATACCTAGTAGAAGTATTTGTTTTTGAGAAATTCTTTAAGAATAGTTTCAATCATTCTAAACCGATTAGAAAATGGTTTTTAATTATTAAGCAGACTATGCTTGTGGTACAACGCGGAGAGGGCGAGGCCTGAGGGAGCTAAGGCTAGATGAGTTAGATGAGAAAATTACTTACATTACTTAGACTAATGAGATCTGTTCGTATTAGAAGTGGTCTTAATTATTTCACTATGTGTTTTCCAATCATTTCAAGTTTTGACTTATCACCGCCCAAATAAGAACTGACAACCACTATTGTATGCACGCCGGAAGTTTTAATAAAATAATTCAATATGTCAAGATCAACTCCAGACTGATTATGAGTAAAATTCAGGCTGATAATCCTCCAAACATCTTAATTTAAAAGACCCTTGAATATATCCAAGATCAATCTTTACTTAAGTAAGGCTTCATTAAAAGAATTAAACTATGAAAACACTTTAATATTTGATTATTTGTCAATGAATATGAATTCTTAGTTCACTACTGTTAACCAGGTATAACAATTCTTGAAACATGGACAAAACCAATAGCCATTCAAATGGCAATATGTCACGCTCTCTCTCGTCCTATTCATTCTACCCGCTACACATTTTGGGATCGATCACATTAGATTAGATTGGAGGACGTATTATAAACCGATAAACTACCAATTTTATATTAAAAAAAAAAAAAAAGTTGTAGGTGACAAAGTGGTAATAAGAAAAGTCAGGCCACAAGTATGTAAAGGAAAGTTGCTTTAGGATGTTTTAAAATACGGAGTAACTTTTTATAATTTCATTTACAAAAGGTGAGTTTTTTTAACTTCCATAGTAAAATGTCGAGCTAGAAAATTAGAGTACCCAAAATCAAAACTTGAGCACATGAAATAATACTAATGATGGAATATGGTCTTTGACTCTGACATTCGGAGCCCCTAGTATTAACTAGCACGCTGAAACAAATTGGCAATAAAGCATACAAGAGAGTCTAAATATTTTCACAAATTCTTATTTAAGACGAAGGTATCCGTCTTAAACTTAAGACGGATACCATATTCTCTCACAAAATACCCAATCAAGGGTGAGTGGAGAGCACATGGGGGTACCCACCTTGTCCCCTCTTCTCATTTCCTCTCACAAAATACCCGTTGCAAGATCCGACCCGTCTTAATCAAGACCTACTGAAATATTTTATCACTTGGACATCTCATAATAATCTTTTTTAGATTATGACAGTAGTCATAGGCTAAAGTAACGAACTGGTCTAACCTTGTCATAGGAGGGACTAGGGAGTGCAGGAGCCGTTAGCACACAAGGGGGCAAGCTTATCTTTGAGAACTAGAAGGCTTACTGTCACGCCTTGGTTTACTTTGACACTTGAAAACCAAGCTCGTGTGCCACTTAACTCGCAGTCCGTCGCAAGCTAAGCCAGGCAACCCTTTTTGCAGCGGAATTATATGTGTTGAAGAGACTAAGAGTGGAACGTTACTTATATTACACTTGAATGCTTAGGAGAATTACAAGGCTTGGATACAATACTTTGTGTGTGTGGTAGGATGGTTGACAAATGAAGCCCCTCACCCCTATTTATACTACTCCTATGGAATTATCTAGAATCGGAACCTTCTGGAATATTCTGGACATCACAACCCCAGAAACATCCGAAATGTTCCAGACACTACTAGAAACATCTACCATATACAGAATGTTCTAGAACCTTCTAGAACATTCTAGACCCTTCTAGACCCTTCAAGAACATTCTAGACCCTTCTAGACTCTTCTAGAATATTCTAGACCCTTCTAGACTTTTCTACATTATTCCGGAATGTTCTACACACTTCCGGACTCTTCTATGACTCTTTGGAATGTTCTAGACCCATCTAGAACTTTCCCGACTCTTCTACACTTTTCTAGAAACTACTAGACTTTATCTACATCATTCTAGAGTGTTTCAAACCCAAAAAAGGGAAAGGGTGCGTCACATGTGTCCAGATGGTGCAACCCGTGACATTCTCCCCCACCTAAACCGTAGACGTCCTCGTCACGGTCAACCCTCGATACTCCATCTCGAAGATGAACTTTACGAGACCCATCTTGTGATTGTTTGACGTGATCCCTATCACGCTTGCCCGAAATTGACGGCAAACAAGTGCTCTTATTACTTGCGTCCCGCCTCTTCATTTGTCGCTGCCACCTCACACGCGACTTTGGTAGCCTTTTAAGTCGGCTCGACTTCACAATTTGTCGTAGCTTCCAGCTCCGCAAGCTCCTTGCTAACGACCCCGGTAGCCTTTAACGTCGGCTCGACGCTTCTGGTAGCCTTTATGTCGGCTCGACATCAATTTTTGTCGCGGTAGCCAGTCCCGTCGGCTTGTCGCGGTAGCCAGGCCCGTCGGCTTGTCCACGACCCCCGCATTAAGAAGTCTCATTGCCCCGAGCCTCCGTGGTTCATGGGCCTCTAACGACTCCTCGTCTTCAGAGCACATCATCATCGCGCTAATCTTTGCCCGCTGTGGGCACTCCCTGACCATGTGCGGCCCTCCGTACAAGAAGCAGTTGAAGGTCCTACCTTTGTCGCGCCCCTGCATACGACTCTGGTCCCGTACTGCTTCCTTGGCCCTCGTACCATCACTCCTGATGGTGCTTGATTGGCGGTCTCCCCTACCAATCTCGTTGCTGCTATCCGCCCATTTGCTTCTTCTTTGATCTCTTGCGGTGGTGATATTCGTGACATCGTCTCGAACTTGAAGAGCATCAAATTAGCGCTCGACGCACCATAAGAGATTATCTATCTCCTTTGCGTCCCTACTCCCATTGAATTTCGGCGGCTGAGGCACCTTGATCCTAGTTGATGCCTACCTCGGTGTGGCATTCCCCGCCACTGCAGCTCTACACACCACAATTTGTTCTTCAAGCTCGCCAATTCGCTTTAAGAGGGGTTGGACTAGGGCCATTAGCCTCTCATCCATCCTCTTGTCAAGCCTCTCTTCGAGTGAGCTTGCCAGAACGTTGAACGCACCTTGCATTTCCTGCTTCACAAGGTCGTCCACCCCATTTTCCAACACCTTGACCTGGTTTGAGACGTCCTCCAACGTCTCTTTGATTCCCTCAAGCGCCCCTTGGTGCTGCACCACAGCTTCATCCAAGCGCGCAAGCCGAGAAGCAGTAGACTCCTTTGCCTTCTCAACAGTCCCACTAGTTGCTTCAACACTCGACATTTATGCAATGTATGGTCTTCGCAGGCGAACCTGCTCTGATACCACTTGTCACGCCTTGGTTTACTTTGACACTTGAAAACCAAGCTCGTGTGCCACTTAACTCGCAGTCCGTCGCAAGCTAAGCCAGGCAACCCTTTTTGCAGCGGAATTATATGCGTTGAAGAGACTAAGAGTGGAACGTTACTTATATTACACTTGAATGCTTAGGAGAATTACAAGGCTTGGATACAATACTTTGTGTGTGTGGTAGGATGGTTGGCAAATGAAGCCCCTCACCCCTATTTATACTACTCCTATGGAATTATCTAGAATCGGAACCTTCTGGAATATTCTGGACATCACAACCCCAGAAACATCCGAAATGTTCCAGACACTACTAGAAACATCTACCATATACAGAATGTTCTAGAACCTTCTAGAACATTCTAGACCCTTCTAGACCCTTCAAGAACATTCTAGACCCTTCTAGACTCTTCTAGAATATTCTAGACCCTTCTAGACTTTTCTACATTATTCCGGAATGTTCTACACACTTCCGGACTCTTCTATGACTCTTTGGAATATTCTAGACCCATCTAGAACTTTCCCGACTCTTCTACACTTTTCTAGAAACTACTAGACTTTATCTACATCATTCTAGAGTGTTTCAAACCCAAAAAAGGGAAAGGGTGCGTCACATGTGTCCAGATGGTGCAACCCGTGACATTACGCTCTTCGTCAACTGATACGTTTGGTAATTCCCAATTTGTTAGAACTACTTGGTTGATGATGCCAAGTTTAAATGCATTTTAATATTTGCTTCTTAGTTATATTTAATAGCTATTGATGATCCCAAGATCTCCTCAAGATGATTCAATGTTGATCAAGATGAAGAAGTCATTGCCCTAGTAAAATGTTGTAAATGAGGTATTGAAACATTCTTAGCCTTGTCACAAACACTGCAAAACCGTGTCACAGTGCTAGTCACTGTGACACCATGGTTTCTGATATGGTTCAAGGAGAAACTTTCAAGAATTATAAACAAGTGTTTTGACTAAAATAATTTCTCTGATTTCAACAAAGAACACTTTACAAATGAGAAAAAGAGACATGAGTCCACTTGCCAAGTTGAATTGTAACAAACCCATTTCAAAGTCTTTATTTCTTTAAATAGGTTTTTTACTTTTACAAAAATGGCAAAATTTACTTTTCCCATAAAAGTATTTCATGCTCAGATTTTTGGTGCCTTGAGCTTTGCATTTCTGTCCCAAGTATCTTCTAAAGAGATTTTTTGTATGATACATCATATTACCTCTTGGGCATAAGAGTTAAGTGTTGCTTTTCCACTCTAAATCTTTACACTTACTCTTCTATAAATAAGCACCAACTTGTCTCATTTAATGCTAAGACTTTTAAGAGCATTTAATTGAAAACCTTGCAAATCATTTATGCATTCAAAGAGCTTTGTCCTTTTAATATTTGCAAAACGTTTTTAAGCAAAAGTCTTCACTTGTTTTCAAGTTGTAAATCTCCTGTATCAGTTCGCTGTACTGTGACATACTAAGTCTGTTCCATGATCTCGTGTTTAGGTCTGAATTGTAATCTCCACGTTCACCAAGGTGAACAATTGAGATTAAAGGCTTTGTAAACCTATGAGATAGAACAATCACTTCTTTACATTTAAGTTACTTAGTTGAGTACAACCGGGGTTGGTTGGAAGGTTATTTTCATTGTAAGGGGTTTAGTAAGTTTGAGTAAATTTCTAAACAAGCAATAAAATAACATTGGGCGTAGGCTTCGGAGTAGAAGCTGAACCAATTGAAAAGCATCGTCTTGTTTGTTCATTTACTTTGTCATTTACTTCTCGTCTTTAATTTATAGCTTATTCCGCTGCACTGTCCATGTTACAGTACATGAAACTGTGACATAGATCTGCCTGTTTGATTTTGTGAACTTTGTCGTAATTAAGTTTCTCAATATTACTCAATCGATCTCGTCTTATTAAGTTATCATTTAATCAAGTTGAAGGAAAATTTAAAAAGGCCACCTAATTCACCCCCTCCCCCTCCCCCTCTTAGGTGTAATCGTTCTTAACTCTTCAATTGGTATCAGAGCCTCGTGCTCTTGATTTTGGTTCACACCAACGAGTTGATCCTTAGTTATGGACGATTCTAAACACACTAAGTATCCCATCTTCAAGGGAGAGAACTATGCCTGGTGGAAACATCGCATGGAACATTATGTCAAAAGTGCGAATTATGAATGTTGGTTGATCATTCAAAAGGGTCCCCTCAAAATCACTGTCACTAAAAGTGACTGCACTATCACTCCAAAAGATGAGGATAAGTATGTCGAGGCTGATTATAGAAAGGTCGAAAAAAATTCTAAAGCCATGTCCATTCTTCAATATGGCATTGGTGAACAAGAAGTCAACCGGATATCCGGATGTACCACGGCCAAAGAGATTTGGGACACCTTAAGCCTTGCTTATGAAGGAACGTCACAAGTTAAAAAATATCGTGTCGATCTTCTCATGCAACAATATGAAATGTTCAACATGACAAGAGATGAGTCAATCAATAGCCTATCTTCACGTTTTTCTAGTATTATCAACGATCTTAAGAGTCTTGGAAGGAAATTTGAATCCGAGGATTTAGTCCGTAAAATTCTTCGTAGCCTAACTGAAAAGTGGCAACCGAAGGTTACGGCTATTGAGGAAGCTAAAGACTTGTCCACTCTCACCCTTAATGAACTAATGGGCTCACTTATGGCTCATGAGCTAACCCTCATGAAACGATCAAGTGAGAGCTCTAGAGGGAAAGGACTCGCTCTAAATGCCCTCTCAAGTGATGAGGAGGATGACGATAAGGAGTTTGCCTTGTTCACCAAAAACATTGTAGGGATGATAAATGGACGAAATTTCAAAAGGTTTACACTACAAGAAAACAACATTCAGGCGACTGATATTGGCGACTAATTTCAGTCGCTAAAATGAATTTGGCGACTGATTTCAGTCGCCAAGACCCAGTCGCAGTCATTAGTCGCCAAAAAAAATTCGGGCGACTACTTTCAGTCGCCAAATTTGGCGACTGAAAAAAGCGTCGCCTATTTGGTGAAATGGCGACTGAAAGCAGTCGCCCAAATTGGAGACTGAATACCTTGGTAGTCGCCAAATTGGCGACTGAAATCTGTCGCCATCAGTCGCCATTTTGGCGACTAACAAGGTATTCAGTCGCCAAATTGGCGACTGGTTTCGGTCGCCATTTAGTCGCCAAAAGGCCTTATAATTTGCAAAAATACAGGGGTTTTGGCGACTGAAAGTAGTCGCCAAATGAACATTTCAGTCGCCAAAATACCTGTGATATTGCAAGAAAATTTCTGTTTTTATCGTGCCATTTCGTTACCATACCATACCTGCAAGTATACAAAAAAACAACCATAATTTCACACATTTACAACAACACGATGTGAAACCAACATCCTCATATAGATAAAGAAAATTGTTTCAAGTTTACAAATCTTCTACAATGTTAACAAACCGAGTTTAAACAAGTTCAAGTCACAAGTTTCTAAACTAATATCAGAAGCCAAGGGTGATATGGGGTTCGGTTTGCATACCACCACCTCCATTGCCTTCATCATAGTCTCGCCGAAAGGGAGGCGGACCTTGGTTGCAATTGTCGAACCTACTTTCCCAAGCCTTGAACTTTTCTTTCATTATCCTTAATTCTTCATCCCTTTCCGCGTTTTTTCTTTTTTCCTCGTCAAGTGCGGCTTGGAGTCTTCCCACAACTGTCGGCTCGTAGGTTTGTTTTGAGGTGGACGACATTCTTCTTCTTGGAGTTTCGTAAAATACGTTCTTTGCCGACCCAATCCCGTAGACATTCCCCTTCTACCAAGTCGAACCAAATCTCGTTATCGGACTTGTCGGGTTGCCTAAGTTTCTCGGCGGAAAATGCTTCATACAAAATATAAACATTGTTATTAAAAATAGCTACAAAATTAGTTAAACATTCAAAAAATTGAACTTATTGTAAAAATACAAAAATGCTTGAAACTTACATATAATTCCTTATCTTTTGGTTTGATCCAATATCTTCTATTGTCTTCGAGTCGGGAATGGGTGTCAAGGAAGAGCTCCGGAGCTGTGGGCGTGTTATCTTTTTTCTTCTTACCCTTCTAAAAGAAGAAATTAAAGACTTGTAGAAGAAAATTTTAATAATAAAAAGAATTTAAGTTATAAAAAGAAAATTTTAATAATAAAAAGTTGAAATTATAACTTACACCCAAAACTAGGTCCAGGAAAGATCGAGATCGAGTTTGAAGAAGGATGAAGAAGCAAAGTGTGCGGATGAGTTTGTTTGTTCTGGAATAATACACAAATTGGCGACTGAATTGGGGTAGTCGCCAAATTGGCGACTGAAATCAGTCGCCAAATGGCTTATCAGTCGCCAATTTGGCGACTGATTTCAGTCGCCCGAGTTTTTATATATAATCTTGCATTATTGTTTCAGTCGCCAAATTGGCGTCTACTTTCGATCGCCCGAATATAGTTTCAGTCGCTAAATTAGCGACTACAAGTATCAGTCGCCTTAATACAGTCGCCTGAAACAAGATTTCTTTTAGTGTTAGTTATAATACTAGCAAAAGACGTTTTCCTAAAAAGAGATCAAACTCCACTGTGGGATGTTTCAAATGTGGTGACAAAAGTCACCAAATCAAAGAATGCCCAAAATGGGAAGACATCAAGTCTAAAGAAAAACGTGACTTAGCTAAAACCCAGCTCAAAAACAAAGTCATGACAGCCATTTGGGGAATGTCCGATTCCGATGAGGACGAGGCCCTTGAGGAAGAATTGGATGCCAAATTGTGTCTCTCCCAAAAATCCTCAAAGAAGGAAATAATCAAATGCCTCATGGCTCACTCTGTCAACTCCGATTCTGACTCAGACAATGAGGTAAACAATCTCAAGAAAAAGGTTCGATCTTTCTCAAAAGACAAAATTTGCATTCTTTTAGATAAATTCATTGATAAATGTCGTATTCAAAATGACAAACTAGAAGCTATGCAAACTGAAATAGAGGACATCGCAGAAGAAAACATCACCTTGAAGGATTGTCTAAATGAACCTGGATCCTCAACTTGTTTCGAAAAGGAAATTAAGAAGCTTAAAAAACAAAATCTGATTCTAAGTAAAAAGGCTGACTTAATTCATGCCACAGACACACCCACTGTGGCATGCGAGTCTATCAACAATATTGAAACTCTCACCTTTCAAGTCTCTTCCCTGACCGAAGAACGAGATAAGCTTACGACTGACTTAATCACATGTGAAAGTCAGAAAGAAGATCTTGTCAAAATTGCTGAAATGTTAAATGACGAATCAAGTCACGCTAAATGCGCTTTAGAAAAGGTACAACTATCAAACGACGACCTTCTTGCCCAAATCCAAATTCTACAAAAAGACTTAGCAGAAGCTAAAGTATTTTACTTAAAATGGGAAGGGAGTCAGAATGTACTAGAATTTCTCTTGAAACAGTCACAAGAATATGAAAGACTTGAGAAAAAAAACCGGACTTGGTTTTCAGCGCAACAGTAACACACACTGTTGCATTCAAAACCGAGACCCAAGCAAAACTGACTTTCGAAAAAGGAAATATGCGGGTCTACCTGAATACATCGTTTGCAATTATTGCGGCAAGACTGGTCATGAGTTTAATGGATGTGAAAAGAGAATGCACGACTTAGAAAAGAACAATAAAGCAACAAAACGTGTTTGGATCAAGAAAGATAAAGTTGAACAAGCTAGTCTCAAATAGGGACCCAAATTCATTTGGGTTCCCAAACTAAAAGCTTGATCTTTTGTAGGCATTAGTGAGGGGCAGCAACAATTGGTACCTTGACAGTGGATGCTCTCGTCATATGACGGGAAATGAAGCACAATTCCTCTCACTAGAAGCCTACGATGGTGGCATGGTGACTTTTGGCGATAACAAACGAGGTGAAATCATTGGTATCGGAAAAGTTGGTAAGTCAAAGTCACTATGTGTCGACAAAGTGTTGCTTGTCAAAGGTTTGAAACACAATCTCTTAAGCATCTCACAATTATGTGATCGTGGTAATATTGTTGAATTTCATGCTAGTGAATGCAGAATTCTTGATGGATTAACTAGAGAACTCGTTCTTGAAGGAAAACGTGTTAAAGATGTTTACATGACTAATCTTTGTTCATTGTCCGGTCAAACACTATCATGCATGAGTGTCCAAAAGAATGACCCTTGGCTTTGGCATAAACGATTAGGCCATGTTAATGCTAAAACACTAAACACTCTCAAGAAACTTGATCTAGTAGATGGCATTCCTAATATAAAATTTGATTTCAAATCACTTTGTGATGATTGTGTTAAGGGAAAATAAGTTAAATGCTCCTTTAAATCCAAGAAATTTGTTAGCACTTCTCGTCCTCTTGAGCTTATTCACATTGATTTATGTGGACCCATGCGCATTGTAAGTAGAGGTGGAAGTCGCTATATTTGTGTCATTGTGGATGATTTTTCTAGATATGTTTGGCTACTTTTCTTAACTTCTAAAGATCATGCATTTGGTGAATTCTTAATTTGGGTGAGAAAGGTCCAAAATAAATTTGGCTTGAAACTTGTTTCCTTAAGATCCGACCATGGAACCGAATTTGAAAATTCATCATTTGAGGATTATTGTGACGAGCATGGTGTTTGTCATAACTTTTCGGCAAGAAGAACTCCCCAACAAAACGGGGTTGTGGAACGAATGAATCGAACTCTTGAAAATATGGCTAGGACCATGCTTATTAGTTCTAAAGTGCCAAGGAACTTTTGGGCCGAAGCCGTTAACACTTCTTGTTACATCCACAATCGTGTCATGATAAGAAAAATCATTAACAAAACCCCCTATGAGCTATTACGAGGCAGAAAACCTAACATATCACATTTAAAATGCTTTGGTAGTAAATGCTTCATTCACAACAATGGTAAAGATAACCTTGGCAAATTTGATGCTCGTAGTGATGAAGGAGTTTTTGTTGGCTACTCGGACCATAGTAAAGCTTATAAAGCCTACAATAAGAGAACTATGAAAATGGAAGAAAGCATTCATGTAATATTTGACGAATCTAGTCTCTCTGTCTCAAATAAACAGGTTGATGAAGAAGAGGAAGATGATGACTTTGAAATAGGAATGATACGTCATTCTATGGATCAAGTAATTGATGAGACTGTGCAACAATCAGAGCCAATGTTGCAAGATGAAGGTGGTCAAAATTCAGGGGGAACTAATCCTCCCCCAAATCAGGACAATACTGATTCATCCAGGGGGAATGAGGTTACATGTGATCAGCCCACTGAACCAGAACAAGAACCGGAAACCAATCCACAATCTCCCTCACAAAACAACCTAGATGCAACAGTGACATCCACTGTTACACCAGAACAAAACAATGCCTCAAACACTTTTGTTCCAAAGAAATGGAAACATCAAAGCTCTCACCCTCTTACAAATCTAACCAGTGACCTAACATCAGGAAGGAAAACTAGATCATCCCTTCAAAATTTATGTGCCTACAATGCCTTTCTCTCACAAACTGAACCTACCAATGTCACAGTCGCACTCACTGATACATACTGGGTGACAGCCATGCAGGAAGAATTGAATCAGTTCGAGAGGAACAAAGTATGGAATCTTGTTCCTATGCCTTCTCATCGTACTGTGATTGGTAAAAGGTGGATCTTTCGCAACAAGCTAGACGACTCAGGTGAAATCGTTAGGAATAAAGCTAGACTAGTGGCTCAAGGGTTTAATCAACAAGAGGGAATTGATTACGATGAAACCTTTGCACCAGTAGCTAGACTTGAAGCCATTCGAATGCTTATAGCTTTTGCATCTCACATTGGCATAAAACTTTTTCAAATGGATGTAAAAACTGCTTTCCTTAATAGTTATCTTGATGAAGAAGTTTTTGTCGAACAACCACCGGGCTTCATAGACAATGACTATCCCAACCACGTTTTTAAACTTGAAAAAGCTCTTTATGGGTTAAAACAGGCCCCAAGGGCATGGTATGATAGACTTTCAAAGTTTCTGTTAGAAAACGGTTTTTCTCGTGGTTCGGTTGATAAGACACTGTTTATCAAGTCACAGTGTGAAGAACTGTTGCTTGTGCAAGTATATGTTGATGAGATCATTTTTGGAGCAACAAATGAAACTCTTTATAAATACTTTTCGGACTTAATGAAATCGGAATGTGAAATGAGTATGATGGGTGAACTTGGATTTTTTCTTGGCCTTCAAATCAAGCAAAATGAGAATGGTACAAGGATTCATCAACAAAAGTATTTAAAAGAAATGTTGAGTAAGTTTGGGTTAACCAATGCCAAACCTTATGCCACTCCCATGGCATCTAACATCAAACTTGACAAGGATGAAAATGGTAAGAGTGTTAGTGAAACGGTATATCGAGGTATGATCGGCTCATTACTTTATTTAACCGCTAGTCGTCCCGACATACAATTTAGTGTTTGCTTGTGTGCTCGTTTCCAATCTAGTCCTAAAGAATCACACTTTAAAGCCGTCAAAAGGATTTTTAGGTACTTGATTGGAACTCTTAACTTATATCTTTGGTATCCGTCCAACTATGCTCTTGATCTTGTAGGATTCTCGGATGCGGACTATGCCGGATGCACCATTGATAGGAAAAGCACCTCTGGAATCGCTACATTTTTGGGTCCATGCCTCATATCATGGGCGTCCAAGAAACAAAACACCGTTGCACTCTCTACTGCTGAAAGTGAATACATCAGTGCAGCCCTCTGTTGCACACAGATTCTGTGGATACGACAACAATTACATGACTACGGTATTATCTTCGACACAACTCCCATTTTTTGCGATAATACAAGTGCCATTAACATCTCGAAAAATCCAATACAACATTCTCGAACTAAACACATCGAGATAAGGCATCATTTTTTACGTGATCAAGTCGAGAGGGGTAGTATTTGCCTTAGCTTTTGTAGAACAAAAAATCAAATCGCGGACATTTTTACAAAACCGTTAGAAAGAGAACAATTCGTAAAACTCCGGTTAGAAATTGGTTTAATTGAATAACTTATGATATTTTTGTTATTTCCCCCACATGTCTGACTAGAAAAGAGGATGATAGCTTGTTACTACTGGTTAATTGTTTGGAATATTGCATACAAACTACTGATGAACAAACAACATGCACAAATAAGTTTTTTTATTTGTCTTGAGCTACTCAACAAATTTTGTCCAATCACTACATCACTCGTCCCATCCATCTAACCCACCCTTTACACTCAACCTCCCATATTAATGACACGGCCCACTCCCTTTAACCCCCATGCATTAACCACACTTTACCCAACATACATTCATCACACTTCAAACCACATTCACAATACCCATAACTCCTCACTTCCTTCACTCCATAACCGTCCCTTTTCATTAACCCACAAAAATGCCTCCCATAAAATCTGCCAATTTAAGTAGAGAACTCAAAAACCTTCAAGATTTCTACAATCCCTCAAAGAAAATGGCACAATCCTCTGAAATTCCGGAAAAACTTGGAAGCACTTTTGTCCCATTACCCATCGCTCCAACAAAACCGAAAGTGGTTTCCCCTAAAAAACCCAATGTCACATCTGCCGCCACTGTGGCACAAAAGAAAACCGCGGCGCCTCAACGAGGCAGGGGAAGGGGAGGCCGTGGCGGTCTAAAAAGGCGTGCTCCCATATCTTTGTTGCTTGATGAGGATATTGACCATGATACTGATGAAGATGAACCTCAGCCTCTCAATGAAAAGGAGAAAGAAGATGCAATCCCAACACCAAACGCTCATATAGTCACCGAAACAGAGTCGGTTCCTGAACTGGGAAAAGAAACGGGTCCAAATGAAGATTCTGAAATTGAACCGTTGAATGACGGTATAGACCCTCTTTTCTCCAATTCCAAAAAGAATGATGATGCTCCCAAATGTTGGGACGATGAAGTGTCTGCAGATGTTGATCCGCCCATTTCCGAAATGATGCCAAAGAAAAGAAAGAAGGGCTCCTCCACAACTCCATTAAAGAAATCACGGCCTACTCGCAAGAAGGTTGTGTTGGATGATATCATTGATGAAGACACTATCATTGAAGACAAGATTCCTCTCAACACATGCATGGACCTAGTTTCATCTTTATCTGAATCCTTCAAAAACCAAGCCTTAGCCCAACTCATTTCTATCAAACTTCCCGAGGAAACACTCAACATTTGCACTGGGATTCTGAAATGTTGCTTTCACAGTGGTAGGCACTACCCAATAACTTGGTATGACACTTCTCCTGCCTTCACGTTTTTAAAAAAATGCTGTTGCTGCTCAAAATTGGTTGAACCTTCTCGACAAGCACTGTCCTGTGTACTTGTCTGAAGTAATTCAATTCTTTGCAACAGTGAAGGTTGATGTTGCATCTGAAACCTTGTCTGCCTTTGTCAATAATAAGCCCTTTGTTCTTACCCTTTCGCAACTCAGCACGTACCTAGGGGTTCCATCCACTGGTCTAACAACATTTCCTAAGCATAATTGGGGTGAAATTGATGAAACCACTTCTGACTTAGTCATGAAAACCCTTCGCCCCACCCCCAATGGACCAACCAACATCTATGCCCGTGAACTTCTCCCAAATCACAAACTCTTTTTTAACCTCCTACAACGAGTCATTCTCCCCAGTAACAATAGCCGAGGACGATGTTCTCTCCTTGAAATGCTCCTGCTTTATCACCTTGTCAAACACATACCCATAAGCTTACCATCTCTTATCTTTTACTATATCAAGGAAACTGCAACTGACTTTCAGAAAAAGAAATTTAAGGCTAAGGCTATTGTACCTTATGCGGGGTGGCTATCCGATATTTTCAAGGCCAAAAATTTGATTGCTGCGGGGAGTACTAGAGATGAAACATTAAGTGATGAGATGGGAGACGGGTTGCTTTCTAAGATGTTTGTTGACATTGTTAATGGGAAATTGGTCCCGCGTCGTGGTCCTACCACGGGTTTGCCTTCATCTAGTGGTGGTGTGGGTTTGGGGTCGATTCATGTCAAGCTTGATAACCTTCTTGCTGAGGTTGGGAAACTGCGTGAAGAAGTGGCGGAGCTTAAAGCCTTAAATGATGATCAGATGGACCGAATTCTGGATCTCCGCCGTGCCACAGATGGTGACAGTGTTGCATAACCTTCCTGCCCTTGCCTCAGCCCATCCCTTCCTTTTCTTTTGTCTTATTTTAAAATGAAAAACTCTTATCTTCTGTGTGTTGTTGTGTTTATTAGACCTTGGTTTGTATGCTTTTAAACAATGACATTAACTATGTGACTCGTTTATCCTCCTTCGATGATGTCAAGAGGGGGAAGTAACTTAAATGTGTAAAAGTTCTTGATTAACTCTTCGGCTAACGTTCACCGTATATTATGTTTGCTTAGCGACAATCTGTTCTACCTAGACTATTGCAGGTATCACCCCTCAAACCTTGATCATGTTTCATCTTGTCTTAAATCGAGACTGACCAATAATGGGCTAAGGGGGAACTTTGAACATTATTAAACTTGTCATCATCAAAGGGGGAATTTGTTAGAACCACTTGGTTGATGATGCCAAGTTTAAATGCATTTTAATGTTTGCTTCTTAGTTATGTTTAATAGCTATTGATGATCCCAAGATCTCCTCAAGATGATTCAATGTTGATCAAGATGAAGAAGCCATTGCCCTAGTAAAATGTTGTAAACGAGGTATTGAAACATTCTTAGCCTTGTCACAAACACTGCAAAACCGTGTCACAGTACTAGTAACTGTGACACCATGGTTTCTGATACGGTTCAAGGAGAAACTTTCAAGAATTATAAACAAGTGTTTTGACTAAAATAATTTCTCTGATTTCAACAAAGAACACTTTACAAATGAGAAAAAGAGACATGAGTCCACTTGCCAAGTTGAATTGTAACAAACCCATTTCAAAGTCTTTATTTCTTTAAATAGGTTTTTTACTTTTACAAAAATGGCAAAATTTACTTTTCCCATAAAAGTATTTCATGCTCAGATTTTTGGTGCCTTGAGCTTTGCATTTCTGCCCCAAGTATCTTCTAAAGATATTTTTTGTATGATACATCATATTTGAAAGTCCATAGACCTTAATTAGACTCCTCTAATTAATTACTAAATTACTTTTTAATTTAGTTTATAATGATCTATGTAGCATGCATGCAAATATAAAGACATTTATATAAAAGAAGAAATTTCCTCACATTGATATGGAAATTATATGGGCACAACAAGAACTCCTTCTTGTTGTTCTTTAGCTATAAATATGGATGAACACAAACTATCTCCAAAGTAGAAGATCTCCTCTAAGTTGCACCAAGATTAACCCAAATAATCTACTCTTATTATTCACTAGATAATAAGATAGATATTATACTACTAATATTATGACTATATTACTACACTAGTAATACTTAGTAAATATTAGTATTTGAGAGTTTTTAGTGAGAAGAAGAATTTTAGAAAGAAGTATGACAATTGAACAAAATCAAGTAAGTCATAAAATGAACAACTTTTGTTCATTCTTAAGGCCATTTGGCCGGATCCTCTTCACCAAAATTGGACTATTATTTGTTCAATTTTATCACATGCCTTTGAGTGGAGTGTTGTAGAAAAGATGATGATTGTTTTATACTTGTTATGTCACTTTCAAAAAGTAACTAAAGAGTAAAAATAAGAACAAAATTATCACCATGTAACTACTACCAAAACCGGTCCATTATGGCCTAGTTTGGTCCATTTTGATTTTTGATATTTGTATCACAAATACTTATTGATCATATGGTTAATTATCTTGTATAATTAAGTGTTAATTTGATCATATAACAATTTATATGACTCAATTAAATAAATAATATGTACTTAACATTTTAAGTAATATTTTACCATTATATCAATATATAATGGGTCCCACAATGCATGGTTAATTTATTTTACAACTCCTTGTAAATATAATTAACTAATTACCTCTATCTCAAAACCTCAACTAATTTAGTAATTTAACGATTAATTACTAAGTTAAATCTTATTTAATCGTATTAAAATAAGATATAAATTTATTAGTCAATTATCGCATAATTGAAAAAATAAGCTTAATCGAATTTGAGTTCTTAACTCAATTTCTAACAATTAACCCTCGTACATATCGAATATATGTAATGTACTAATTAACCGTATCGTATACAAATAATTAGTTACTATGTGGATTTCATCCTTTAGGTGTGAACGAAAGGGATCAGTTGATCACCGCCGTCATACGACAATAACGTCAAACTCTAGTCAGCCAACCGTTATTGATTTACGTTAATCAACTGACTAATCATATATATAGTCAATAAAATCCCAATTATATTCCATAATAAGATTTATTATGTGGCGCACTATTGTGGAGGACACCTACGCCAACAATCTCCCACTTGTCTGACACAAGTGTGCGTCACCGATTCTCTTGTCTCTTTATCACATCTCCCACTCAACGCAAGGTGTCTTCCAGGTCGCACTTGCGATTGACAATATCTAGAGTGGTTTTCTCGATAGGGAGAGTAACTGTTTGACCGGAAATTCTACCATAGATCTCTTTCCGGACGTGCCACGCATTTAACGTAATTTCTCCTCGAGTGGCCTAAATAATGTTTTTTACCCACGTGGGTGACAATTCCTGTTGATCCATCACTCTGTACTGATGCAGATCACCATGAATCCAGAGAAGTCCATTCGGCCTCCTTTACGGCACGACCTAGAACATCAACAAACCAATAGGAAACCGGCACCGACTTCAGATAGACGTCGCCATCCAAACGAATCGACTTATAGGAATAAGATAGAAGACCCTGCCACAACCAGGCATCAAATAATTGATTTAAGGGTCTCTACAATGTCACTGTCCGACAGAGTGTCATACAGTCTGTCTATGTAAACGACCAGTCATCTCCATGACCCCATGGTGTTGAACCAACCATCAATCGACTTACAATCTAGTCACTTCGAGACGTCACCTCAAATGAGTGACTAGGGACAAAACACTAAGTTCATCATGTTCACTTGAATTGGGTTCAACTTTTCTTTCAACCAATTCGGATAAACAAAGTATTAAAATTTAGTCAAACTAAATAAAAGAGTTTTTAATGAAACTCTAACAATGAATGCGATTATCAAATATGTGGAAAAATTGATACGCTATCAATAATTTCATATCTTATAATCTTTAGCAATTCAGGTACATATTTCAATCCCCATTGAAATGACATGACTATCATGTTCCGCCTGCAAAAAGCATGGCTAATGGATTAGCAATACTTGCATCTTTCCTATCGTTCTGATTGCTATTTCTCTTTGTCTACGTAATCTCATATTACATAAAACTTTCTGAGTACGTGTCTAGATTTGAATCTAGACTTAGGACTCTCTGCCTAAAGGTAGCTCCCACTGTTTTACCAGTATAATGGGATAGGATATACAGCTATATGAACTATTTCTAGTCCCTCCAATACTGTCGAATCCAAGCTACTTTCATATGCATCATCATATGACGCAATGTACTCCATTTCCGTTGTTAAATCCGCAATGATAAACTGCCTGGAACACTTTCAGCGGATACATGACATTTCTATTTGAAAATGTCACTCCTACTTGGAACCTTTCCAATAGTATTTTCTGTTTGGAACTCTTCCAACAGATAAATCTTCTATGAAACACAGCCAGTTCGTGATTTCAAATCACTTTAATCAGTTTGGAAACTGAAGTCTGTGTAACCCTTACACGTAACTCATTTTAAACTCCAAACACATGGAACATATCTTTTAGTCCTTCGCAAGTACTAAGGATGTTCTTTATGGCTATCAAGTGACTCTCACTTGGATTTGATTGCAAATGATTCGTCATACTCAAAGCATGCGAAATGTCGGATTGAGTATACATCATAGCGTATATAATGTATCCCGCAGCGGAAGCAAAAGGAATTAATTATGATGTGTTCAACTTCCTTGAACTAGTCAAAGATCTTATCAATATAAGAATTTTGACTCAATGCTAATATCCTTTTAGATTTATCTCCATAAATCCAGATATCTAAAAGATGTATTCTACTTTTCCAAAATCTTCCCTCATCTAAAATGATCAATATGTCTCCACATATAAGACTGATGCACACCACATTACTCCCACTAAACTTCATGTATAAACATAATTCCTCGAGATATCGAGAAATATTTTGCAACATGATTGACACACTAATTCCAACTTTTTTGTGCTTAAATTAACTTAGGATAATTAGGATCTACGAACCCACAGGTGAATATAAAATATACTACCTCTTCTATAATCGTATTCGAGAAGGTGGTTCTTGAGGTCCAATTGACATCATACTATTGTGATATGCTGTAATCGCTGAGTATATTCGAATGGATCAAAGAATTAAGGTTGGTGCAAAACTCTTTGCCTACCAAGTTATCTTTGAAAACATTTTAATGTTCATCCATGCAAATTTCGATCTTAAAAATCAATTTACATTGAAGAGGTCGTACTTCTTCAAGTACAATTTACCAGGTCACATACCTGACCATCATGCATGGAGTCCATTACGAATCGTATGACTCTAAGCCATATCAAGAAGTTGGGACTAAAAACAGTCTTTTATAAGTCGCATATTAGAATTCATCACTATAAAGGAGCGATAAAATTCCACCTGACCTCCTAGGGTCCGAAGAAACAACTACTGAACAAGCAATGAGGAATACTTTTTCCGAACCATATGCTCAGTTTGTGGCTCTTGAAACATTTTCTCCCACTCTGTCTTATCAAGAAACAATCGTATTTTTATTGAAAGACAGTATCACGAGTCACAAACGCTTTGTTCTCGTGTTCAATGTGGGATTATTGAGCACTTGTTTCATTCAAATAACTTATAAATTAGGTACGCTACCTACCCATATCGTATATGGAATGAAATCAGACTGTTTTAAATGTGTTTTTAATATGGTGGGAAAAGAAATAGCAGACAAAAATATTAAGATCCCAAGGTTAGTCAAATGGCTCATTTTGATTTGACAAAGACAAAACCATATCGTATAAGGTTCTGTATCTCTATGCAACAACACCTTATCTCATAATGTGTGTTAGAGAATGTTAACTCGTGAAACTATTTCACAATACTTTGGTGAATATCAAAGTCAATACTTAGATATTTATAGTTACGATTTTAGTCGTAAGTCCTTGATCTAATGCTCTAGTGGTTAACTACTTCTCATTGAAGCTCTTTGAACTTTTCAAAGATTTCTCTTAGCACCTCATTAAGTAGAATCAAACATTATATCTACTTAAATCGTCGGTAAATCAAGTGAAGTAATCATTACCATCTCTGGTTGTGTTTGTTATTGGACCACACGTATTCTTATGTAATGGGGCCAATAATTTACTAGTTCGATTTCCTTTTCAACAAAAGGGCACGAATCATCTTGCCTTGCATACAAGATTTGCACACACCATAAGATTCAAAATCTGATGGGTTAGGGATAGTTGTTAATACTAGCCTCTTAATGTGCTACACAATCCAGAATTAAGATTAGACATAGGTCACCAATTTTGAGCCTTTTTCAATCTATATGACAAGTAATTACTAGTTTAGGTCAAGAATATAAACCTTTGATTGGTATGGGATAACCATTGACCAAGTATAGGCATAAAAAGATACAACGTTTGTTCTATTCACAAAAGTGAAACATTTGTGTCGTACACAAAAGTGGATACTATATTCTTTATTTAGAGGTTATGTACATAATAACGTTTATTGAAGTATACCTCTAAATCCAAAACTAGATTGATCACATTATAACTTTTATATGTCTCTATAGAAATAAAACTACAATAGTTATATTTCCCTTGTAGGTCGACATTTAATTATGGTTAGTCGTCACACGAATCATTATTATATGTATTGAATACATTGATGAAAACCATAATGGATATCTAATACCCAAAAATATTTGCATTTATCAAAATAAATGTCGATCATATAGATATTATGGGTGAAAAATTACACCCTATTTCTAACTCTTTAGAAAACTTTGGGAAGATTCTTATCTTGTGTCCTACACTGTAAAATAGAATCGTCAAAAGTTGGGTTCGACACCTTGCTTGGGTTTTGACTTTACTATTCAAAATAGTCTTGCCTTTATCCCTTGCCTTGTGTCAAAGTCGAGCCAACCTACTCTTGAACCTCGTCTTAACAATTAAGAATATAAACATCATTCTTAGTGCTCCCACTCACTTTCATGAATCTCTACTTAGACAAGTATATTGGAATTATTGTGAAGACTATTCTTCATTTCATTCATGGTTTTACCTTCAAAAGGATAAACTTTTCATGAAGTGACTACGGTATTTGGTTTGTTCACGATTTCAAATAAATCGATTAACCTAGTCATCCCAACTGATTTGGCCTCTTTTGAGGTAAGCCTCGATAAGGAGCATTATGACGACATACCAAAATACAAACATTTTCTTTGGAGAAAAAATTTGATGTACCATTGTTTATAAGAAGGCGTCACAAAATATTCAAAAACGCTTTTGACTAAGTGTGACTTATTCATTTACTCTTCATAAGAGACATTTGCAATGGTGAATATGAGGATCAAAAGATACAATTCATTTTGTCTTTAGCTATGGTGGTATAAACGGAGATTGCAATCAAAATGCTACCGTATAAAATAATGGAAACCTTTTCCACGATTGAACGGATTTATAAGTTCATAGAAGAAAAATAATTGTCATTGCGCGAATAAAAATAAATATCAACGGAAAAAAAACATTCATTGCTTATATATATTTTACTTGTAAAAACAATTTTAAACAAGTCACTCATATAATGACCCCTCACGAAATTATATAAGTGATTCCAAGACCCATATTTAGACAAAAATAGTCATCGCATGCTACCTTTATCTAAAAATGGTAAGTCAATACTTGACTAATTCTACACTTAGAACGCTTGGTTGACGGATTTCAACTAAATCCATCTCCTAGTCCCAAGATAACGCTTATCTCGTTGAGTCCAATCCAATTTTGGCTTGTGATCGCATCACCCTACTTACCCGAGGTAAAAAGGGACCCACGAGCGTGGTAGCCCTAATGAACACGGGGTTCATCGGTGTTACTAATTGGTAAGGCTAAATCTCAATTTTTTAAGTTATGTGAGAGGTCTTGTCAATTTTGTTATTAATTCCCTATAAGCGAACTAAGTCGGTGAATTGTGAATAACGTTGAATTGACAATAACGGTAAATAAAATGCATGTGTGACGATTTTGGCATGAGCGAAAAAAAAGCAAGCAATCAAGCAACAATAAAATCCTAGTATGGCCACCTAGCTAATCAAAATTAACTAGATAGTTACAAATTCGGAAACCAACTCCTTGGTCCCTTGCCTCTTCACTTGGAACATCTTCCAAAATGGCACCGTCTTGAGGAAGCCACCGGCCTTCATAAAAATAATTACAAATGTACAAATATACAAATTCCTATTATACATTTATACTATAAAATAAAATTATTAAATTATACAAACTGGCGATACGAGATCGCAATAAAATTACAACCAAAACGTTATTCCCTTACATTACGGGTAATAACGATAAAAATTAACTAGGCCATACTAGGTACAAAATTTGCATAAATTATTAAATAAATGATATTCATTCATTCAAACATAAATAAAATAAATTGCTGCAAAATTCATGCCAAAATCGTCCTAAGTTCATTCATGCTCATTGTAGCTCGATTTTTCCGGGATTTATTGATTTTTAACCATTAAAAAATCACTATCAACATTTAAATCGCATTTAAATTCAAACTAATTAACTAAACTGATTTAGAACTCAAAATTAGTCACTACTAATTTTGTTGGTCATTAATTAGATCGATGTGATTTCATTTGCTAAATATTACGGTTTAATCATAACAATTATGAAATAAAACCAAAATAAAATATAAACATCATAAAATTTGAAACCAAAAACTTTGTACATTCTGGAACAATTCCAGGAACTATAAAAATAAAAAACATTTGCTCAAAAAATTTAAATTAATTTTATGAACAAATAGCTTTGTATTTAATGGTTTTATCAAATAAAAACATTAGATATAGTAAAACAGTGAAACAAATTATGAATTTCACCAAGAGTATCAACATCAGAATGTTAAATGTACAAAAAATTTTCAAGACCATAAATGGACGTTTCAATTTTATGAACATTATAATCTCATATTATCGACTTTTATCGTATAAAAATCAATAAACATGCAATACTTAATTAAAAGTCACGAAAGTTTACATACAATATGTAAGACATGCATGTGAGATCATATTAAAATTTCATGGCCAGAATCAACATGCAACTATTTTTAGTTAACTTTTAACTCATAAAATGCATGTTAACTCGGTTTAAACGCCAAAAATCAAAATAAAAAGCAAATTAATCCCTAAAATCACGAAATTTGACCACAAACATTTTGAGGTCAGTAGGTATACATGCACCAAAAACTTTTGTCAGAATCGTATTTTAACTCAAAATCTTTGATTTATTAGTTATCTTATAACTTTAACAAAAATGTCCAAAATGAACATGCATGCTACAAGCTAGCTCTGATACCAATTGAAAGTCCATAGACCTTAATTAGACTCCTCTAATTATTTACTAAATTACTTTTTAATTTAGTTTATAATGATCTATGTAACATGCATGCAAATATAAAGACATTTATATAAAAGACGAAATTTCCTCACATTGATATGGAAATTATATGGGCACAACAAGAACTCCTTCTTGTTGTTCTTGAGCTATAAATATGGATGAACACAAGAAATCTCCAAACTAGAAGACCTCCTTCAAGTTGCACCAAGATGACACCAAATAATCTACCCTTATTATTAATTAGATAATAAGATAGATATTATACTACTAATATTATGACAATATTACTACACTAGTAATACTTAGGAAATATTAGTATATGAGAGTTTTAGTGAGAAGAAGGATTTTAGAAAGAAGTATGACAATTGAACAAAAATCAAGTAAGTAATGAAATGAACAACTTTTGTTCATTCTTATAGCCAATTTGGCCGGATGGTATTAGTCCAATAAGGACACTTATTTTGCTCAATTTGATCACATGCATTTGAGTGGAGTGTTGTAGTATATGTGATGATTGTATTATACTTGTTATGTCACTTTCAAAAAGTAACTAAAGAGTAAAAATAAGAACAAAATCATCACCATGTAACTACTACCAAAACCGGTCCATTATGGCCTATTTTGGTCCATTTTGATTTTTGATATTTGTCTCACAAATACTTATTGATCATATGGTTAATTATCTTGTATAATTAAGTGTTAATTTGATCATATAACAATTATATGACTCAATTAAATAAATAAATGTACTTAACATTTTAAGTAATATTTTACCATTATATCAATATATAATGGGTCCCACAATGCTTAGTTAATTTATTTTACAACTCCTTGTAAATATAATTAACTAATTACCTCTATCTCAAAACCTCAACTAAGTTAGTAATTTAACGATTAATTACTAAGTTAAATCTTATTTAATCGTATTAAAATAAGATATAAATTTATTAGTCAATTATCGCATAATTGAAAAATAAGCTTAATCGAATTTGAGTTCTTAACTCATTTTCTAATAATTAACTCTCGTACATAGCGAATATATGTAATGTACTAATTAACTGTATCGTATACAAATAATTAGTTACTATTTGGATTTCATCCTTTAGGTGTGACCGAAAGGGATCAGTTGATCACCGCCGTCAAACGACAATAACGTCAAACTCTAGTTAGCCAACCGTTATTGATTTACGTTAATCAACTGACTAATCCTATATATAGTCAATAATATCCCAATTATATTCCATAATAAATGTATTA
>JAIUZE010004598.1:0-20483 GCA_022085475.1 Heliosperma pusillum | reverse complement strand
GAGGCTAGTGAGGAGTTGATAGAGCCTGATGCAGGTTTAAGTTTGGTAACATGGAGGGTAATGCATACTCAACCACAACCTTTGGAAGAGGACCAAAGACACCAGATCTTTAGGACCAGATGTACCATCAAGGGTAGAGTATGTAACCTCATGATTGATGGGGGAAGCTGCACTAATGTGGCCTCCAAAACACTGATAGACAAGCTAGCTCTACCCACCAAAGACCACCCCCTACCTTACAAACTCAGAGGGCTAAACAAAGGGGCTGAGATCAAGGTGGATAAACAATGTGTTATACCTTTCTCAATTGGTAAAGGGTATGTGGATGAGAGTCTTTGTGATGTTCTACCTATGGATGCTTGTCACCTTCTTCTTGGGAGACCATGGGAGTTTGATAGGGATGCCATACACCATGGGAGGGACAACACCTACACCTTTAAGTATGGGAAGAAGAAGATCACCCTAGCACCTTTACCACCTGCTTTAAAGATCAACCCAAACCCCATGAGTGAGGCTTCCAAAGAAGCCATGTTGATAAGTGAGTCAGAAATAGCACAAGAGCTAAGTGAGCTACAACCTGTATACATATTGCTTGCCAAGGAGACTGGGATGAGTATCATTGATATCCCTGAAGCGGTCAAATCTATCCTAGAAAGTTATGGTGATGTCTTCCCTACTGAGCTTCCTAGTGGACTGCCACCACTTAGAGGAATAGAGCACCACATTGACCTAGTGCCTGGAGCTATCTTACCCAACAAGCCAGCTTACAGGAGTGACCCTAAGGCTACACAAGAGCTCCAACTTCAAGCAGGTGAACTACTCAACAAGGGCTATGTCAGAGAGTCCCTCAGTCCTTGTGCTGTACCAGCCTTGCTTGTGCCCAAAAAGGATGGGACTTGGCGTATGTGCATTGACAGTAGGGCCATCAACAACATTACCATCAAGTATAGGTTTCCCATACCTAGACTTAATGATATTCTGGATGAGCTAAGTGGGGCTCAAGTGTTCACTAAGATTGATCTGAGGCAGGGCTACCACCAAGTGAGGATAAGAGCAGGGGATGAAGGGAAGACAGCTTTCAAGACTAAACATGGGCTCTATGAATGGTTGGTGATGCCTTTTGGGTTGTCTAATGCCCCTAGCACCTTCATGAGGTTGATGACAGAAGTCCTAAGGCCTTACTTAGGCAAGTGTGTAGTGGTTTACTTTGATGATATTCTTATTTACAGTTCAACTAAGAGAGAACATTTGCAACATCTGAAGTTGTTGTTTGAGGTCCTAAGAGAAAACAAGTTGTATGGCAAGCTAGAGAAGTGCACCTTCATGCAGCCTGAGGTTTACTTCCTTGGGTTCATAATCTCTAAGAAAGGGGTAGCAGTTGATCCTGAGAAAGTGCAAGCAATCAAGGAATGGCCCATTCCCCAAACTGTTACTGATGTAAGAAGTTTCCATGGGTTGGCATCTTTCTATAGGAGGTTCATACAAGGGTTTAGTTCAATCATGGCCCCTCTTACTGAGTGCATGAAGAAGGGAGAGTTCAAGTGGAATGAGAAGGCTGAAAGGTCCTTCAATCTGATCAAAGAGCTATTGTGTAAATCTCCAATATTGGTTCTACCTGATTTTAACAAACTCTTTGAGGTAGAGTGTGATGCCAGTGGCCTTGGCATAGGAGCTGTGCTTACTCAAGAAAAGAAACCTGTGGCATACTTCAGTGAGAAGCTAAATGGGGCCAAGCTTAACTATTCCACATATGACAAGGAATTTTATGCCATTGTGAGGGCATTGAATCATTGGGGACACTACTTGAAGCCTAAGCCTTTTGTGCTTCATTCTGATCATGAGGCTCTCAAATACATCAATGGGCAGCACAAACTCAACCCCAGGCATGCCAAATGGGTAGAGTTCTTGCAATCCTTCTCATTCTCCAGCAAAGTATATAGAGGGTAAGAACAATGTTGTAGCTGATGCATTGTCTAGAAGGTCTGTAATGTTGACCTTCATGGAGCAAAGGGTGTTGGGGTTTGAATTTATGAACGAGCTCTATCAAGAGGACCCAGACTTCAAGCATGAATGGGAGGTACACCAAGAAGGGCAAGTCAAGAAAGGGAGCAAGTACACAGCTCAAGAAGGATACTTATTCTATGGAAACAAACTGTGTGTACCTAAGGGACCTTATAGGGGACTACTGGTCAAAGAGGTTCACTCCAATGGCCTTGCTGGTCACTTTAGGGTACAGAAGACCTATGACATCTTACAAGACCAGTTCTATTGGCCTAAGATGCTCAGTGATGTGCAAGATGACCTCAAGAGATGCAGATCTTGTCAACTAGCCAAGGCACACTTTCAAGCAGGCCCTTACACACCACTTCCAGTACCCAACAAGCCATGGGAAGACCTCAGTATGGACTTCATTGTAGCCTTACCTAGAACTCAAAGGGGAAAGGATTCAATCAGGGTGGTTGTAGATAGATTCAGCAAGATGGCACATTTCATTGCTTGTAAGAAGACTGAGGATGCATTGGGGGTAGCTGAACTATACTTTAGGGAGGTTGTCAAGTTACAGGGGGTCCCTAGAAGCATTGTCTCAGATAGAGACACAAAGTTCATGAGCCATTTCTGGAGAACCTTGTGGAAGCTATTGAAGACTAGGTTATTGTTTAGTACTTCTCACCATCCCCAAACTGATGGGCAGACAGAAGTCACGAACAGAACACTAGGGAAGATCTTAAGGAGCATTGTTTCTAAGTCATTGAAAGATTGGGACCTCAAGCTAGCACAAGCTGAGTTTGCCTTCAACAGAGCTCCCTCCAGCAGCACAGGTAAAAGTCCTTTTGAAACAGTTTATGGCACTAATCCTCTCATGCCTATAGACCTAGCACCAGTCAAAGGAAACAAGGCAAGCTATGATGCAAAGAAAAGAGTTGAGCAAATGATACAGATTCATGAGCAAGTCAAGAAGCAGATTGAAAGGTCCAATGAGTTGTGCAAGGCTAGGTCCAAGGGACCTAAGAAAGCAAGGGAGTTCAAGGCAGGGGATCTTGTATGGTTGCATTTAAGAAAAGAGAGATTTCCTGACAAGAGGAGAAACAAGCTCATGCCAAGAGCTGATGGACCATTTGAGATATTGGAGAAGATAGGCACAAATGCTTACAAGGTGGATCTACCAGGAAGCTATGGGGTACATGGTACTTTCAATGTTGGAGACCTGAGCCCTTACCATGGTGAATCAGATGATGAAGGTGAGGAAGATTTGAGGGCAAATCCTTTTCAAGAAAAGGAGGTTGCAATAGGAGTATGTGACCAAGCCAAGACACGAGCTCAAGACAAGACTCAACATCAAGACATCAACACCATTCAAGAAAACAACATCCTTTCAGACAACACCATGACCAGTTATGACAATGTCCTATTCGTTCCAAGCCACAACCACTTCAAGCCTGCTAAGACAACACCACCACAACCAGAACAAATCCTAGCCATCCACTTCCCAAGACTAAGCCACAAAAAGGCACAGCCAATAGCCCAACAAACCCAACACAACAAAAACAGCCCTCAGCCAAAAACAGCCTATCACAGCCTTTCTAAACAGGGTCCATGGGGGCCTCACACAATCAAACAAGCCTAACCAACCCTCAAACCTATGTATTGGGAAGGTCCTCTACAACTTTCCCCAGGACTTCCCTTCCAAGAAACAAACACACAAAGAGTTAGCTTAGGGACAACTTCGGACTGTCCAGATTTCAGCCTTTTGTGCAGTAGTTAATATGTCACTGTCAACCTTCCTCTTTTGAACAAGCAATGCGTGAGGGACCTTCAGCACATCTTTGGGAGCCATCCTACTTCAGTTTGGCTCACAAACCCAAACTTGAAAGTCCACTCTTCATCCAAGACACACCTGATCAAACAATTAAGGAAGATTGTCCCTTTAGAAACTGCTTTTCTGCTTTATCTACTTTATGTCAGTATTCTGCAAGTTTGTAGCTGTTATTTTGTTTTATGTTGTAAGCCTTTGTGGCCCTAGATGTATCCTAACGTCTGAGATGTATCCTTGCTGCCCATATAAGGCCTTCACCTAATGAAATACAAATCAGATTTGAAGTAAAACATAAAACTGAAACCTTGTTTCTGTTGCAATCTCTTGGCTGTGTGCTTGAGACAACTTCCTTTGCTTTGTGCTTGGAAGTGAGCTTGGGTCCTTAGCTGTGTGCTGGGATCAAGGTTCAACCCTCAATCATTGGCTTTGTGCTTTGGTTAAGGTCCTATCCTTGTCATTTAACAATCAATTCAAACAGAAAAGAGTAATTGCAAGTGTCTTAACCTTAGTTCAATTTGTCATTGTTTAGTTGTCTTTTCTGAATAGTTTCAGTGCAAATTGGTTATCAGAGCTTTGGTTTGTGAGTTCATCTACCTAACTACATTAAAAACACAAAATACAACCATGAGTGAAGAGAGAATCACAGGTCTTGAAAACACAAGTCAAGGTCTTGTCAGAACTGTAATGGAGATCTCTAGATCTGTCAATGAACTCCTTGAGGGCCGACAGAACAATGATACAAGGGGAGGCAGAGGTCGAGGAAGAGGAGCACCTTTCCCACAAGGTGGAGGAAGGAGGAGACAACCTGTAGATCAGTTTGAAATGTCAGATTCAGATGGCTCAGATCACAGTCTTCTTAGACACCAAGACAAAGATATCAAGGTAGAGATTCCTGACTTTCTGGGTAGCTTGAACCCTGATGATTTCTTAGATTGGCTAAGGTCTGTAGAAAGAGTCTTTGAGTTTAAAGGATACACTGATAGAAAGGCTTTTAAGGTTGCTATCATGAAACGAAAAGGCTATGCCTCACTATGGTATGAAAACATGAAAACCTTGAGGGTTAGGGAAGGGAAAGAACCTGTAAAGTCATGGCTCAAACTGAAAAAGAAAATGAGAGCTAAGTTTGTCTCTAGGGACTATACTCAAGACATGTTCATTAAGCTTACTCACCTAAAGCAAGACCAAAGACCTTTAGAGTCCTACATAAGAGACTTTGAACAACTCACTTTGCAATGTGAGGTTGTTGAGAAATCTGAACAAAAGATAGCAAGGTTCTTAGAGGGGTTGGATGAAAGGATAGCTAGTAAAGTCAGGCTACAAAACATATACTCCTTCGAGGAAGCTGTCAACTTGTCTTTGAGGGTAGAAAAATTGGGAAAAGGAAAGGCCAGTACTTCTAAGACACCTTCCATAACCCCCACCTTCAAGCCTTTTGTAGGAGTCAAGATAGGAGAACCTGTGGTTCCTGTTAAGACCCCTTTCAACCTTGATAAAGGCAAGGTTGTTGAGGCAGGCCAAAGGAAGACTACCCCTCTCAAAAAGTGCTTTCAATGTCAAGGGTATGGACATTTTGCTAGAGAATGTCCATCTAAATGGGCTCTGAGTACCCTAGAAGTAATCCATTGGGGAGATGATGAAGTGTTGGTCTGTGATGAAGAGATGGAAGAGCCTGAGGTAGAGGCTAGTGAGGAGTTGATAGAACCTGATGCAGGGTTAAGTTTGGTAACATGGAGGGTAATGCATACTCAACCCCAAACTTTGGAAGAGGATCAAAGACACCAGATCTTTAGGACCAGATGTACCATCAAGGGTAGAGTATGTAACCTTATTATTGATGGTGGAAGCTGCACTAATGTGGCCTCCAAAACACTAATAGACAAGCTAGCTCTACCCACCAAGGACCACCCCCTACCTTACAAGCTCAGATGGTTAAACAAAAAGGCTGAGATCAAGGTGGATAAACAATGTGTTGTACCTTTCTCAATTGGTAAAGGGTGTGGATGAAAGTCTTTGTGATGTTCTGCCTATGGATGCATGTCACCTCTTACTTGGTGGGCCATGGGAGTTTGATAGGGATGCCATTCATCATGGGAGGGACAACACCTACACGTTTAAGTATGGGAAGAAGAAAATTACCCTGGCACCTTTACCACCTGCTTTAAAGATCAACTTAAACCCCATGAGTGAGGCTTCCAAGGAAGTCATGTTGATAAGTGAGTCAGAAATAGCACAAGAGCTAAGTAAGTTACAACCTGTGTACATCTTACTTGCCAAAGAAACTGGGATGAGCATCAATTATATCCCTGAAGAGGTCAAGTCTATCCTAGAAGGCTATGGTGATGTCTTCCCTACTGAGCTCCCTAGTGGACTGCCACCACTTAGGGGAATAGAACACCACATTGACCTAGTGCCTGGAGCTATCTTACCCAACAAGCCAGCTTACAGGAGTGATCCTAAGGCTACACAAGAGCTCCAACTTCAAGTAGGTGAGCTACTCCAACTTCAAGTAGGTGAGCTGCTCAACAAGGGCTATGTTAGGGAATCCCTCAGCCCTTGTGCTGTGCCAGCCTTGCTTGTGCCAAAGAAGGATGGAACTTGGCGTATGTGCATTGACAGTAGGGCCATCAACAACATTACCATCAAGTATAGGTTCCCTATACCTAGACTTAATGATATTCTGGATGAGTTAAGTGGGGCTCAAGTATTCACGAAGATTGATCTGAGGCAAGGCTACCACCAAGTGAGGATAAGAGCAGGGGATGAATGGAAGACAGCTTTCAAGACTAAACATGGGCTCTATGAATGGTTGGTGATGCCTTTTGGGTTGTCTAATGCCCCTAGTACCTTCATGAGGTTGATGACAGAAGTCCTAAGGCCTTACTTAGGCAAATGTGTAGTGGTTTACTTTGATGATATTCTTATTTACAGTTCAACAAAGGGAGAACATTTGCAACATCTGAAGATGTTGTTTGAGGTCCTAAGAGAAAACAAGTTGTATGGCAAGCTAGAGAAGTGCACCTTCATGCAGCCTAAGGTTTACTTCCTTGGGTTCATCATCTCTAAGAAAGGGGTAGCAGTTGATCCTGAGAAAGTGCAAGCAATCAAGGAATGGCCCATTCCCCAAACTGTTACTGATGTAAGAAGTTTCCATGGGTTGGCATCTTTCTATAGGAGGTTCATACAAGGGTTTAGTTCAATCATGGCCCCTATTACTGAGTGCATGAAGAAGGGAGAGTTCAAGTGGAATGAGAAGGGTGAAAGGTCCTTCAATCTGATCAAAGAGCTATTGTGTAAGTCTCCAATATTGGTTCTACCAGACTTTAACAAACTCTTTGAGGTAGAGTGTGATGCCAGTGGTCTTGGCATAGGAGCTGTGCTTACTCAAGAAAAGAAACCTGTGGCATACTTTAGTGAGAAGCTAAATGGGGCCAAGCTTAACTATTCCACATATGACAAGGAATTCTATGCCATTGTGAGGGCATTGAATCATTGGGGACACTACTTGAAGCCTAAGCCTTTTGTGCTTCATTCTGATCATGAGGCTCTCAAATACATCAATGGACAACACAAACTCAACCCCAGGCATGCCAAATGGGTAGAGTTCTTGCAATCCTTCTCATTCTCCCGCAAGTATATAGAGGGTAAGAACAATGTTGTAGCTGATGCATTGTCTAGAAGGTCTGTAATGTTGACCTTCATGGAGCAAAGGGTGTTGGGGTTTGAATTTATGAAAGAGCTCTATCAAGAGACCCAGACTTCAAGCATGAATGGGAGGTACACCAAGAAGGGCAAGTCAAGAAAGGGAGCAAGTACACAGCTCAAGAAGGATACTTATTCTATGGAAACACACTATGTGTGCCTAAGGGACCTTATAGGGGACTACTGGTCAAAGAGGTTCACTCCAATGGCCTTGCTGGTCACTTTGGGGTACAGAAGACCTATGACATCTTACAAGATCAGTTCTATTGGCCTCAGATGCTCAGTGATGTGCAAGATGCCCTCAAGAGATGCAGATCTTGTCAAATAGCCAAGGCACACTTTCAAGCAGGCCCTTACACACCACTTCCAGTACCCAACAAGCCATGGGAAGATCTCAGTATGGACTTCATTGTAGCCTTACCTAGAACTCAAAGGGGAAAGGATTCAATCATGGTGGTTGTAGATAGGTTCAGCAAGATGGCACATTTCATTTCTTGTAAGAAGACTGAGGATGCCTTGGGGGTAGCTGAACTATACTTTAGGGAGGTTGTCAAGTTACATGGGGTCCCTAGAAGCATTGTCTCAGATAGAGACACAAAGTTCATGAGCCACTTCTGGAGAACCTTGTGGAGGCTATTAAAGACCAGGTTAATGTTTAGTACTTCTCACCATCCCCAAACTGATGGGCAGACAGAAGTCACTAACAGGACACTAGGAAAGATCTTAAGGAGTATTGTTTCTAAGTCATTGAAAGATTGGGATCTCAGGCTAGCACAAGCTGAGTTTGCCTTCAACAGAGCCCCCTCCAGCAGCACAGGTAAAAGTCCTTTTGAAACAGTTTATGGTACTAATCCTCTCATGCCTACAGACCTAGCACCAGTCAAAGGAAACAAAACAAGCTATGATGCAAAGAAAAGAGTTGAGCAAATGGTACAGATTCATGAGCAAGTCAAGAAGCAGATTGAAAGGTCCAATGAGTTGTACAAGGCTAGGTCCAACGGACCTAAGAAAGCAAAGGAATTCAAGGCAGGGGATCTTGTATGGTTGTATTTAAGAAAAGAGAGATTTCCAGACAAGAGGAGAAACAAGCTCATGCCAAGAGCTGATGGACCATTTGAGATATTGGAGAAGATAGGCACAAATGCTTACAAGGTGGATCTACCAGGAAGCTATGGTGTACATGGTACTTTCAATGTTGGAGACCTGAGCCCTTACCATGGTGAATCAGATGATGAAGGTGAGGAAGATTTGAGGGCAAATCCTTTTCAAGAAAAGGAGGTTGCAACAGGAGTATGTGACCAAGCCAAGACACGAGCCATGACACGAGCTCAAGACAAGACACAAACTCAAGACAAGACTCAACATCAAAACAACAACATCCATTCAGCCAACACCATGACCAGCTATGACAATGTTCTATTCAGTCCAAGCCACAACCACTTCAAGCCTGCTAAGACAACACCACCACAACCAGAACAAAGCCTAGCCACCCACTTCCCAAGACTAGGCCACAACAAAGCTCAGCCAACAGCCCAACAAACCCAACACAACAAAAACAGCCCCCAGCCAAAAAACAGCCTATCACAGCCATTCTAAACAAGGTCCATGGGGCCCCACACAATCAAACAAGCCTAACCAACCCTCAAAACTATGTCTTGGGAAGGTCCTCTACAACTTTCCCCAGGACTTCCCTCCCCAGAAACAAACACACAAAGAGTTAGCTTAGGGACACTTCAGACTGTCCAGATTTCAGCCTTTTTGCAGTAGTTAACATGTCACTATCAAACTTTCCTTTTATGATCAAACAAACTTGAGGGCCTTTTAGAAGGACCTTTGGCATCCATCCCACTTCAGTTGAGCTCAAGAATCAAGCTCAGAAGTCCACCCCTCCACCAGTTTCAACCCCAACAAACCCATTAAGGCAGATTGTCCTATTAGAATTACTTTTCTGCTTTATCTACCTTATGTCAGTTTTCCTGCAAGTTTGTAGCTGTTTTTTTTTGTTTCATGTTGTAAGCCTTTGTGGCCCTAGATATCTCCTAACGTCTGAGTTGTATCCTTGTTGCCTATATAAGGCCTTTACCTAATGAAATGCAAATCAGATTTGAAGTAAAACATAAAACTGAAACCTTGTTTTTGTTGCATCTCTTGGCTGTGTGCTTGAGACAACTTCCTTTGCTTTGTGCTTGGAAGTGAACTTGGGTCCTTAGCTGTGTGCTGGGATCAAAGTTCAACCCTCAATCATTGGCTTTGTGCTTTGATTAAGGTCCTATCCTTGTTCTTTAACAATCAATTCAAACAGAAACAGAGTACTGCAAGTGTCTTAATCTTAGTTCAATTTGTCATTGTTTAGTTGTCTTTCTGAATAGTTTCAGTGCAAGTGTCAAGGTGATGGACACATAGCTAAAGATTGCCCACAAAAACGCGCTCTAACGATCAATGAATTATGTGATCTCCTTCCAACCTTTGCGCTACCTGACCCTAAAAGAGGGGAGGCGACAAGTTAAGATAAGGAAGAGGAGGTTCACGTGGTTGATCCTTATGGTGATGATGACCACCAAGAAGCAATGGTTCACAACGTACATCTTCAAGCTAGTCCGGTTGAAGAAGGTGAGAGTATGTCTTCCAATATTGTTCATGAAGAAGGGACACATGAAGAAGATGTGGGGAAGATGATATCTGACCTTGTCCAAACCAACAGTACAAAAGACTGTTTAATTCCGAATGATGAAACAGAAAAGAAGGAAGACGAAATTATCATCTATATTGTTGGTCCACTAGGTGATGATGAAGATATAGAAGATGTAACTGAAGATAAAATATTTTCTTTTGAGGGTGAATCTTACATAGAAGATACGACATTACTTGATTGTCAGTTATCATCTATTTGTGATGAAGAATTTGAAGAAGTTTGTGATGAAGTTCACATGGAAGAGAATGATAACACAAGTTATGGCGATGCAAAACGAGATGATCTTACTCTTATGCCAATCTTGAGTGAGGAATTAATGTACGATAATATTTGTTTGGATTCTCAAGTTAGTGTACCTTATCAATCACCACTTGATGTATCCATTGATACGAAGCTATATGGTGGGCGTTCTTATTTCTTGATGAACTTGAATCCTTTTGATATTCATGATGATCTTGTTATACGAAGAAAGCTTTGTTTTAATTTTGGAGAGCACAAGAATGGAAGCCACAACAAAGGAAAGCTTAAGAACGGAAGACACATGAAAAGAGTGAAGCTTAAGTGTGTCGATGGTAGCAAATTTGAGAATTACATTGAAGATGACGAATTAAAAGAGAGATCGATGGTGTGCCTCAATAGCATCAAGTTCTTATTCAAGTTTGCTATTAAATTCTTAAGGATTGTTTTTGATCCGGGAGTTCTTAGGTCCAAGAATCGGGACGATTCTTTTTGAAGAAAGGGAGAATGATATAGGAGGGACATGGGTATATGCTCAAAATGCAAGTTTAAGTCACTCTTGAAATTTCAGATTCGTTCTCTTTACTTTAAGACTAAATATCTCCGGATATATTGCTATTTTTGACGTGCTTTCACTTGGAGAGGAAAGTTTATGATGTTAGCTTTCCAACAAGTTGTCACACGCGTTATTTGGTTAAGTAACGAAGGAGATATGGTCATTTTAAGTTGAGCTGTCCAACTCTTATGCGGGTGATATAAACGACGGACTAGGACACGGATTCCAAGGCTCATGGTCAACACAACTTGGTCAACCAACACGGTTTCCAAGGCTGGAATTTTGTGATGTTTTTATTTTGTTAAGTTTACTAATTTGAATAAAATAGTGTGATAATCTTATTTAATAATAAGATAGTATTCACACTTTCCTAATTTCTATCTAGCTAGTTTAAGGTAAGTACTAGTAGTATAAATACCAAGCTATGTATTCAGAATTATTCATACAATTTGAGAGTTTAATACAAGAAGTTCTTGTTTAATTCTTATTGCTTGCGGGCTTTAAGTTTGTTAGTTCGTTCTTGCGAGAGTGAATTAATACATATTCTTCCTTGCGAGGTTGAGTATTATTCATGGCAAATTCGAGTTCCTTGCGAGGGAGGAGAGTTTGAGCACGTCATATCCGAGTTATTCGAGTTGTCTTACGAGATTACTTGTCTAAATTCAAGTTTTAGTTGTTAATCTTGCGAGATTCCACAACTAATTCATATCCTTGTATATCGTTTTTATTCCGCTGCAAATTTATACTCTGAAAAGTAAAATAGTGATTTATTTTACATCAATTTGGTATCAGAGCTTCGGCTCTTGATTTCCTTAAATTAAGACGGTCCTTGAATATGTGAGTTATATACATTGTGTTTATAATCATGGTTTGGGGTTTAAAGAACCTTGATCGTGAAATAAAAAGGTTAGAAAGGGAATTTGAGGAAGCAAAGTTTTGGAAGAATATCCACAAGGAGCTTGATGGAATTATAGCAAAGTATGAACGTCCAAGAGCAAAGAAAGAAGAGACAAAGATTGAGTCTTTTGAAGACATTCACAAAAACCAAGTAGTGAAGACAACAACAAAGAGTGGGAATGTAGAGAACAAGGGAAGTTCGTTAAGGCGTTGTTTCAAGTGTCAAGGCCATGGACACATAGCTAAAGATTGCCCACAAAAGCGCGCTCTAACGATCAATGAATTATGTGATCTCCTTTCAACCTTTGCGCTACCTGACCCTAAAAGAGGGGAGGCCACAAGTGAAGATAAGGAAGAGGAGGTTCACGTGGTTGATCCTTATGGTGATGATGACCACCAAGAAGCAATGGTTCACAACGTACATCTTCAAGCTAGTCCGGTTGAAGAAGGTGAGAGTATGTCTTCCAATATTGTTCATGAAGAAGGGAAACATGAAGAAGATGTGGGGAAGATGATATCTGACCTTGTCCAAACGAACAGTACAAAAGACTGTTTAATTTCGAATGATGAAACAGAAAAGAAGGAAGACGAAATTATCATCTATATTGTTGGTCCACTAGGTGATGATGAAGATATAGAAGATGTAACTGAAGATAAAATATTTTCTTTTGAGGGTGAATCTTACATAGAAGATACGACATTACTTGATCGTCAGTTATCATCTATTTGTGATGAAGAATTTGAATAAGTTTGTGATGAAGTTCACATGGAAGAGAATGATAACAAAAGTTATGGCGATGCAAAACGCGATGATCTTACTCTTACGCCAATCTTGAGTGAGGAATTTATGTACGATAATATTTGTTTGGATTCTCAAGTTAGTGTACCTTATCAATCACCACTTGATGTATCCATTGATACGAAGCTATATGGTGGGAGTTCTTATTTCTTGATGAACTTGAATCCTATTGATATTCATGATGATCTTGTTATACCAAGAAAGCTTTGTTTTAATTTTGGAGAGCACAAGAATGGAAGGCACAACAAAGGAAAGCTTAAGAACGGAAGACACATGAAAAGAGTGAAGCTTAAGTGTGTCGATGGTAGCAAATTTGAGAATTACATTGAAGATGACGAATTAAAAGAGAGATCGATGGTGTGCCTCAATAGCATCAAGTTCTTATTCAAGTTTGCTATTAAATTGTTAAGGATTGTTTTTGATCCGGGAGGTCTTAGGTCCAAGAATCGGGACGATTCTTTTTGAAGAAAGGGAGAATGATATAGGAGGGACATGGTTATATGCTCAAAATGCAAGTTTAAGTCACTCTTGAAATTTCAGATTTGTTCTCTATACTTTAAGACTAAATATCTCCGGATATATTGCTATTTTTGACGTGATTTCACTTGGAGAGGAAAGTACATGATGTTAGATTTCCAACAAGTTGTCACACGCGTTATTCGGTTAAGTAACGAAGGAGATATGGTCATTTTAAGTTGAGTTGTCCAACTCTTACGCGGGTGATATAAACGACGGACTAGGACACGGATTCCAAGGCTCATGGTCAACTCGACTTGGTCAACCAACACGGTTTCCAAGGCTGGTATTTTGTGATGTTTTTATTTTGTTAAGTTTACTAATTTGAATAAAATAGTGTGATAATCTTATTTAATAATAAGATAGTATTCACACTTTCCTAATTTCTATCTAGCTAGTTTAAGGTAAGTACTAGTAGTATAAATACCAAGCTATGTATTCAGAATTATTCATACAATTTGAGAGTTTAATACAAGAAGTTCTTGTTTAATTCTTATTGCTTGCGGGCTTTAAGTTTGTTAGTTCGTTCTTGCGAGAGTGAATTAATACATATTCTTCCTTGCGAGGTTGAGTATTATTCATGGCAAATTCGAGTTCCTTGCGAGGGAGGAGAGTTTGAGCACGTCATATCCGAGTTATTCGAGTTGTCTTACGAGATTACTTGTCTAAATTCAAGTTTTAGTTGTTAATCTTGCGAGATTCCACAACTAATTCATATCCTTGTATATCGTTTTTATTCCGCTGCAAATTTATACTCTGAAAAGTAAAATAGTGATTTATTTTACATCAATTTGGTATCAGAGCTTCGGCTCTTGATTTCCTTAAATTAAGACGGTCCTTGAATATGTGAGTTATATACATTGTGTTTATAATCATGGTTTGGGGTTTAAAGAACCTTGATCGTGAAATAAAAAGGTTAGAAAGGGAATTTGAGGAAGCAAAGTTTTGGAAGAATATCCACAAGGAGCTTGATGGAATTATAGCAAAGTATGAACGTCCAAAAGCAAAGAAAGAAGAGACAAAGATTGAGTCTTTTGAAGACATTCACAAGAAACAAGAAGTGAAGACAACAACAAAGAGTGGGAATGTAGAGAATAAAGAAAGTTCGTTAAGGCGTTGTTTCAAGTGTCAAGGACATCACTCGAGTCATTCCAAAAAATAAAAATTCGGCACTTTCTTCCATAGAGAGTTTTGTAAGGAGCCATCATGATCGAGGCATGATAACCATTATTGTAATAAAACTCCACCAACGGTAGACTCTTTTCCCAACTAGATTGGAAGTCGAGTGCACAAGCCCTAAGCAAGTCTTCTAAAGTCTGGATAGTCCTCTCGGTCTGACAATCTGTAGCGGCATGAAACGTTGTACTCATCAACAACTTACTACCCATGACTTCTTGTAAGGCCTTCCAAAATCTTGAACAAAACCTCGGGTCTCGGTCGGATATGATTACCTTGGGAACACCATGATATCTAACGATCTCATCAACATAGGCTTTGGCTAGTCGATCTAAATTCCAAGTCTCTTTGATCGGAATGAATCTGGCTCTCTTGGTCAAACGATTAACAATAACCAAAACAACATCTTTACTTCCAACGGTCCTTGGCAAAGCCAAGACAAAATCCATAGAAATAGATTCCCACTTCCATAGTGGAATATCCAAAGGTTGTAGCAATCCACCGGGCCTCTTGTGTTTGATTTTCACTTGTTTACAAGTAAGACAGATTCCAACGTAGGACACAACATCGCCTTTCAAATTCGGCCACCAAAATTGTAGCTTCAAGTCTTTATACATCTTATCACCTCCGGGGTGGATAGAATAAGGAGAAAGGTGAGCTTCATCAATAATTCGCTTCCTTAAGTCAAGAGCATTAGGCACGAACACTCGGTCATGGAGTCGAAGGACACCCTTGTCATCGATCTTGAAGTCTTTAGCTTTTCCTTCTAGAAGCTTGGCTTGAATAGACTTGTTGGTAGGATCAACAACTTGGCTTTCGCGGATCTCACAGAGAAGAACGGGTCCGCAACCGTGGCACCAACCACGAACTCTATTTTCAAATTTCGAAACTCGGCACAAAGATCATCGGGTAATACCCACATATCATTCAATGCATGAGAAGATTTCATACTAAGAGCATCGGCAACAACATTATCCTTCCCTTCATGGTATAACAATTCGAAATCATAGTCATTCACCAATTCCAACCATCTTCTTTGTCTCATATTCAACTCCAAACTCTTGTGGTCGGTAAATATACGACAATGAACACCAATAAGATAGTGTCTCCACACTTTTAAGGCATGAACCACGGCGGCTAATTACAAATCATGAGTAGGGTAGTTCACTTCATGAACTCTCAACTGTCTTGAGGCATAAGCAACCACTTTCCTACTTTGCATAAGTACACAACCCAATCCCATCTTGGAAGCATCACAATAGACATCAAAGTCTACACCATCTTCAGGTAAAGTCAATACCGGGGCGGTAGTCAACCTTTTCTTTATTTCTTGAAAAGCGGCTTCACATGTTTCATTCCATACGAACTTGGTTTCTTTCTGCAACAATTGTGTTGTAACACCCGCAAATGTACCCTATTTGTATTTTAAAAATATTATACGGATACTTTTTACCTTAATTTTAGATTTAGTCCAGAACTTAGTTTCCCGTGTCTAATTTAGCAATTCCGAGTTCGTATTCGGACTTTACTCGAAATTCCGTGTAAGTTACGCCTTAAGTCGCTTTTGTGCTTTTTCCATATTTTTCCACTCACCTTATAACTCCCCTTAAACCCTATCTCCCTCATTCTTTTTCCACTTACTCCTTCTTCCTCACCAAGCCACCAAAACCCTAAACTCCATTTATGGATCAACTCAAATTCATCACTACTCTTCCATTACTCACTCAAATCCTCTAATTTTCATCATAATATTCCTCTCTTATCGTCCTCTACCTTTTGTGGTAATAAAATTACCGTCTTTCTCATTTTCAATTTATCCGTCTTTCTCAAAAGTGAATTACATTCATCTTTTGTTGTCTAATTGTAGGTGGAGACCTCCAAGACCCCGACAAAGATTACTATTTAGTGGAGGAAGGCTTAGAAATCGATTGAAGACGCAAAAAGGTAACGGTGAAGGGTTACTCGATATCAAGAAGTGTTTTATATGCTTTAGTTGATGTTTACCAAATGTCTAGTGACATTTATTAGGTATTTAATATAGTTTAATGTTAGTGAATGTGTTGGAATAGGATGTGTAATTATGGAATTTGTGTTAGTTGATGATAGTTGATGTTTGTTAATGTTTGTTGATGATTATTGGGTTAAAGAGGTAGTTTTCGTGCATATATGCTCCCAGCCGGCCGACCGGCTGCCGCTCAACTGATCGGCTGGGGTGGTGGCTGAAATTTTTGACGTAATTTGGTGTTATGTAGGTCTCAGCCAGCCGATCGGCTGCCAGTCAGCCGACCGGCTGAGACACCCCCAATTCCTTCTTCTTATTCTCAAATGGTATATGGTCCAGCCAGGTAGCCGGCAGCCGGTCAACTTGACCGGCTGGATCACTCTGTATTTTCAATAGTTTTCAAATGTTACTATAGTGCAAGCCGAGTAGCCGGCGGCCGGTCCCATTGACCGGCTGGCACATGCTCTATTCCCTCTTCTTATTCTTTTCTTATGTTCTCATTTATAATAGTTTGTATGGTTCGTTTATCATATAAATTTACGTAATAGAATTAAATATTCATGTCTAGAATATATGAATTCTCTTTCGCTTATATCGCATGTTTTGTGACGGTTTTTGATATGTCCCCCTTTGAGTCGGTTTTACCTATGTTTCGATTTGAGCACTAATTGTTAAGTGCTATGAACTCTCATTCCCCGGCTATACCTCCTTGCTCATAAGACTGGAATGTCGGAAAAAGGAGATGTATCCCAAATGCTTGTATACATGTTTTAGTGGAGATGTGACGACGTTGTTGGGAGGCGAACGCTATGCGTTGATCGACGCGGCCGTCAAATGTCGTATCTTTGCAAGGTGGTGTCATTGCATGTAGCGTACCGCTTGTTTACGATGCTTGTGCTCTTTCCTCCTCTTTCGTGAAGGTTGACCGAATTTGGGGTACTCGGCTTTTGTGTTTGACCGAGTCTTGGATTTGAAATGTGTATCGCATGTCAAATCAGAACATGTTATTCCGAGAGTCTCGCCCGCTTCGTACTAGGATCGGATTATTATTATCGTCGTCCTACCAGGAGGAATTGAGTCTACATATACGAAATGTTAATCGTCTATGCGTTCAGGAAAAAGTTTATCCCGTGGATGCGAATTGATCATACTTGCTATGTACATGAGGATGCTAGTGCGTGTCATTAACCGTGAGAGATAATGTTACTATAATAGAATGTTTGGATGGATGTTTATATGTTGATTATTTGTGACCGTTGGATGAGTGGGAGTGGTTTGTTTGTCGAGTCTCTATCTTATCAAGTATATGCCACTAACGGCTAGATGTAAGCCCTAGTGAGTATATAGTTGCCAAAGGGTGTCTTCCCCGAGTCTGTCTATAATCTGAGGCTTACAGTTTATATGTCGAGTCTCTATCTTATCCAGTATATGCCGCTAACGGTGCGATGCAAGCCCTAGCGAGTATATAGTTGCCTAAGGGTGTCTTTCCCGAGTTTGTCTGTAATCTGATACTTACAGTTTTGTACTTCACGCGCCCATATCTTTATGTATTGAAATGCCTATTTATCCTTCTCGTAATTCACATGTATATATATATATATATATGTATGCTTCTACTTGTCTATTACCGTTTAAGTATGTTATTTGTGATATGGCTGGGAGAACCCGGAGTTACTCCACACTGACTGTGGCGTTCATGTTTTCATGGATGAACAGGTTTCTTGGATGAATTTTGCTTGTTTTTGGGTTCGGGTGTGAGCTAGCGGCCGTTGGCCTCGATGATTCACCCCTAGACGTTTCTTAGCTAGTTTAGCTAAACAACTTTGATATTTGATAACGTTTTAAGAGACCACGTCTCTTTGTAGTATATTATACTTTAGCTTGTAATTATTTGACATTCCTCGTACTTTTCTTTTGGCATGTTAAAAGTTTCAAAAATATCGTATTTTCCGCTATATATATTGCATGCTTGTTATGTTTTATTTCCTCTATCACGAGGGTTGTCACAGAGTCATCGGTCTAGGAAGCTTTGAGAAATCTTTGACAAATCTACGGTAGTAACCAGCTAAACCAAGAAAACTTCGGACGTCTCTAACATCGGTTGGACTCTTCCAATCAACCACAGCGTCAATTTTAGAAGGGTCTACCATCACACCTTCTTTAGAAATTACATGTCCAAGAACGGACACTTTTTGTAACCAAAATTCCCACTTAGAGAATTTGGCAAACCACTTTTGACGACGAAGGACACCCAAAATGGTCCTAAGATGAATAGCATGCTCTTCTTCGGTCTTGGAGAAAATAAGGATGTCGTCGATGAACACCACTACACACTTGTCAAGATACTCACTAAATGTGCGGTTCATTTGATCCATGAAAATAGCGGGAGCATTAGTCAAACCAAATGGCATCACCTTGAACTCAAAGTGACCATATCTTGTACTAAAAGCGGTCTTCAGTATATCGGCATCACGAACGGAAATTTGGTGATATTCGGATCTCAAATCAATCTTGGAAAAAGTAGAAGCGCCCTTTAGTTGATCGAAAAAATCTTTAATTCTTGGCAAAGGATACCTATTCTTGATTGTAATTCGGTTCAACTCACGATAGTCAATACAAAGTCTCATAGAACTATCTTTCTTCTTTACAAAGAGAACGGGAGCACCCCAAGGTGAGGCACTCGGTCGAATGAAACCTTTTTCAATCATATAATCAAGTTGCTTCCTTAGCTCTTTCAACTCGGTTGGAGCCCGAAGGTAAGGAGCTTTAGCTATAGGTCCGGATCCGGGCAGAAGATCAATGGAAAACTCAACAGCACGCTCGAGAGGGTTCCCGGGCAAGTCTTCGGGGAATACATCAACAAAATCACATACTATAGGTACATCTTCAATCTTTGGTAAGGAGGTAGTTGTAGAAGTCACAATACACAAGAACGCTTGGTGACCCTTTCTTACCATACTCACCAACTTCATTGCGGAAATGAACTGCACACCCATTTGGGAATGAGATCCCTTATAGGTTATTCTAACTCCTAAAGGACTCTTTAAATAAATCATTTGATCTCTACACTCGAATCTAGCACGGTACAACGCTAACCAATCTATACCTAGGATTACATCAAACTCTCCTAGAGGAAACTTAAGGAGATTAGCGGGAAAGATAGTACCCGCAATAGAAATAGGAACATTAGGGTAAATAGTAGAACATGAGATAATTTCTCCAGATGGTAAGAATATGGGAGTATCCTCACTAGAAGTAGGCTCGATAGTTAACTTATCAACATAAGTTGAAGACACAACGAACATAGATGCACCGGTATGAAATAGAATAAGACACGGTTGCTCTAAGATTGAGAACATACCCGTAATTATCTCCGGATGAGCATCGGCTTCGGCTCAGCTTAGAACGAAGATAGATCCCTTGGGTTTGGCAATTGGAGGGGGCAACTTCCGATCGGGGCAATCATCATAACGGTGACCACTCTTCTGGCAAAAGAAGCAAACATAAGGTCGGTTGAAGCATCCTACACCGGGGTGGTGTGGGGTCTACAATGGTTACAAAAGTGACCTTGAGCTTGATCTTGAGCTTGATCTTGAGCTTGAGGCATATGAACCATATTAGAAGTAGCTCGGGGCGAGAAAGGAGTCCTTGCATTTGCATTTGGAGGAGGGTTGAATCTCTGCTTGTTAGCATAAGCATTGGAGGACGACGGATTTAACGACCTTTTCTCATAGAAGGTTGGCCTAGGTGCGAAGGAAGGAGGGGGACTCTTCATCATTGCTTCATCCTTGATGGCGTTCATGGAGTTCTCGGCTCAAAGGGCATCATCATAAAACTCTCCAAAAGAGGTAGAATGCCTCCTTACTTTGCTTTGGAGCAAATCACTAAGCTTATTACGGTAGTAAAAAGCTCCGTCTTCGTCATCCTTGACGAGCCTTGGTGGAAAGTGAGCAAGCTTGTTGAATTGAGTGGTAAAGTCTTGAGCCGTCAAGTCACCTTGCTTGAAATCAATGAATTCCTTGAGCCTTTGTTGCTTGAGTTCCTTGGGATAAAATCGGCCTTCAACAAGAGCCTTGAAACATTCCCAATTGAAAT
>JAIUZE010004597.1:0-13891 GCA_022085475.1 Heliosperma pusillum | reverse complement strand
CTTTCTTGGCTTTAGGAACCTTGGCATTCTTCTTGTATAGATCATTGGTTTTCTCAATTTGTTTTCTGACTGACTCATGGAGTTTTAGCATTTGTTCCACCCTCTTCTTGGCATCATAGTGGATCTCTGACCTGCACACATTAGACAAATTCAAAGGCATTAAGGGGTTAGTACAATAGACCACTTCAAAGGGGGAGTGGCATGTGGCTGCTGATGGAGCTCTATTGAAAGAGAACTCTGCTTGAGCCAACTTCAAGTCCCAATCCTTGAGAGATTTGTTGACTATACACCTCAAGATCCTTCCCAAGGTCTTGTTGGTCACCTCAGTTTGGCCATCAGTTTGAGGATGATGGGAGGTACTAAACAACAACCTAGTGTTAAGCACCTTCCACAATGTTCTCCAGAAATGGCTCATAAACTTTGTGTCTCTGTCAGACACAATAGTCCTTGGGACTCCATGTAACCTCACCACCTCATCAAGGTATAGCTCTGCCACACTCACAGCATCCTCAGTCTTCTTGCAAGCAATGAAATGTGCCATCTTACTGAACCTATCCACAACCACCATGATAGAATCTTTCCCTCTTGCTGTCCTAGGTAATGCTACTATGAAATCCATAGTTACATCTTCCCAAGGCCTACATGGGACTGGTAGGGGAGTGTAAGGTCCTGCTTGAAAAGAACTCTTGGCCTTTTGACAAACTCCACACCTTCTAAGCACTATTTGGACTTCTCCCATCATCTTAGGCCAGTAGAATTGATCCTGTAGTATGTCCACAGTTTTATGAACCCCAAAGTGTCCTCCAAGGCCACTTCCATGTACCTCCTTGATCAATAGACTCCTATAAGATCCTCTGGGAACACACAGCTTGTTTCCTTTGGACAAGAATCCCTTTTGCAGAGTGTAGGGTGAATCAATGGTCCTTGTTCCCTCTTTCTGTGCTAACCAATCTTCTGCAAAGTCTGGATCTTCCTGATACATATCCTTCATGAACTCAAAGCCAAGAACCCTTTGCTCCATGGTTGATAGCAGAGTGTACCTCCTAGACAATGCATCAGCCACCACATTTTGCTTGCCCTCTTTGTATTTGCTAGAAAAGGTGAATGACTGGAGGAACTCCACCCACTTAGCATGCCTATGACTGAGCTTATGTTGACCTCCTATGTACTTCAATGCCTCATGATCAGAGTGTAGGACAAAAGGCTTGGGCTTCAGGTAATGACTCCAATGTCTTAGAGCTCTGACATGAGCATAGAACTCTTTATCATATGTAGAATAGTTCAGCTTGGCACCACTTAGCTTTTAACTAAAGTAGGCTATAGGTTTCTTATCTTGGATGAGGACATCTCCAATCCCCACTCCACTTGCATCACACTCAACCTCAAATAGGCAATCAAAGTTTGGCAACCTAAGGATAGGTGCACTGCACAAGAGCTTCTTCATGTGTTTGAAAGCCTGCAAGGCATTCTCAGTCCAAGTGAACTCTCCTCTCTTCATACATTCAGTGAGGGGTGCTGCAATAGTGCTAAAATCTTTAATGAACCTCCTATAGAAAGAGGCTAGGCCATGAAACCCTCTCACTTCTGTAATGTTCTTAGGGATAGGCCAAGACTGCACTGCAATGATCTTATCTTGATCAACTGAAATGCCTCTACCAGATACCACATATCCTAGAAATTTGACTTCCTCAGTCATGAAGGTGCATTTCTCAAGCTTCCCAAAGAGCTTACTCTCCTTAAGTATGTCAAACACAGCCTCAAGATGCCTCAAATGATCATCCTTGCTCTGGCTGTAGATGAGGATATCATCAAAGTATACTACCACAAATCTCCCTAGGCAAGGCCTAAGCACTTCTGTCATCAATCTCATGAAGGTACTTGGGGCATTTGACAGGCCAAAGGGCATGACAAGCCACTCATAAAGGCCATGCTTTGTTTTGAAGGATGTCTTCCACTCATCTCCCTCCCTGATCCTCAATTGATGGTAACCTTGCCTCAAATCAATCTTAGAAAAGAACCTTGAGCCACTCAGCTCATCCAACATGTCATCAAGCCTAGGTATAGGGAACCTATAATTGACTGTGATGTTGTTGATAGCCCTGCTATCTATGCACATCCTCCAAGTCGCATCCTTCTTAGGAACCAATAAAGCAGGCACATCACATGGACTTAGTGACTCCCTTACAAACCCTTTTCTCATCAACTCTCCAACTTGTTTCTGCAGCTCTTGTGTAGCCTTGGGATCACACCTATATGCTGGTCTATTAGGTAGTACAGACCCTGGCACAAGGTCTATCTAGTGTTCAATCCCTCTCAAAGGGGGTAAGCCATCAGGAAGTTCCTCTGGAAACACTTCCTTGAACTGATCAATGAAGGGCTTAACTTCTGCAGGGATTACCTTAGACTCCTCTTCCTGAACTTCTTTTGATAGGAGCATTAATATAGGTTGCTCTTCACTACACTCTTTGACCATTGCTGACTCAGATAGAAACAAGACTCCACTAAAATCTTCAGCCATACTAGGACTCCCATAGCTCTTCTGATGTGGTGGCAAGGGGGCTAATGTCACCTTCCTGCTCCCATGCTTGAAGGAATAGGTGTTGCTTCTTCCTTGGTGTATGGAGCTTTTATCAAACTCCCATGGCCTTCCTAATAGCAAGTGACAGGCATCCATTGGAACCACATCACACAATACCTCATCCTTGTACACACTTCCAATGGAGAAAGGGACCATACATTGCTTATCCACCTTAACCTCTGCTCCCTTACTCAACCATCTCAACTTATAGGGATGAGGGTGTTCTTGAGTGCTCAACTTCAGCTTATCAACCATAGTAACAGAGGCCACATTGGTACAACTACCTCCATCTATAATAAGGTTACAAACCCTCCCTTGTATGGTACATCTGCTTCTGAAAATGAGGGACCTTTGATCCTCCTCCAATGGTATATGTTGTGAATGCATTACTCTCCATAGGACCAAGCTGTGGCCTGTGTCAGGGAGTGCCACTATTGCCTCCTGACTAGACTCTTCTTCCTCACTCATCACTTCTTCAACCTCAGGCTCATCCCTTTCATTTTCAACTAGACCTTCTTTCTCCCAAGCCTCAACCTCCATTATAGTTAAGGTCTTCTTAGAAGGGCAATCCTTCCTGAAATGTCCATAGCCTTGACATTGGAAGCACCTAATTCTGTTCTCAGTCAATGAAGTGCTTGGCTTTTGACCCATGATGCCCTTTCCCTTGTCTAAGGTAGGTGGGGGTGCTGTCCTAGGGGTATCCATGGTTCTCAACCCACTATAAGGTCTGGTTTGAAAAGGCCTAACAGGTTTTGGTGTAACAGGCTTAGTCTTCCCTATCTTTTCAATTCTCAGAGATAAGTTGACAACATCATCAAATGACCACAGAGGTTGCATCCTAACCTTGTTAGCAATGTTCTTATCTAGACCCTCTAAGTACCTAGCAATCCTTTGCTCAGGTTTCTCATTTATATCACACTGCAAGGTGAGTTGTTCAAACTCTCTCAGATAAGATTCAACAGGTTTGTCTCCTTGTTTCAACTTAGACAATTTGATAAACAGATCCTGGGTGTAATCCTTAGCAACAAACTTGTCTAGTAGTTTCTTTTTCAGTTTAGTCCAAGACTTGATGGGTTCTTTACCTTCCCTAGCCCTTAACCCTTTCATAGTTTCATACCAAAGGGAAGCATACCCTTTCAGTTTAAGGATGGCTACTTTAAAAGACTTAGAATCATTATATCCTTTGTACTCAAAGATTCTTTCTACTTCTCTTAGCCATTCTAACAAATCATCAGGATTAAGACTACCAGAAAACTCAGGGATATCTACCTTAAGATGCTTGTCTATGTGCCTGTGGATGGAAGCTCTGCTTCTAGTTGAGTCATCTGAGTCTGGATACTCTTCATCATCAGGTGGCCTTCCTCTGCCTCCTCCTTGGCCTCTTCCACGTCCTCTGCCTCTTCCTCCAGCAAGCAAATGGTTGCCTATTACCTGGTCCAGGGTTCTGGTTAGGGTGGTTACAATCCCAGCCAGATCCTCCATCCTTGCTTCTACTCCTGCCAGTCTCTCTTCACTCATTGGGCTATTTTTGTGTTTTTAAATGTAGTTAGGGAAAATGAACTCACTAAGACTCTCAACCAAAGCTCTGATAACCAATTTGGAGTGTAAACTACTAAGGCTTACAAGTTTTAAGGAAACTTGATTAGGTTGACTCAAACTGAGAACAATGTCAAGTAACAAATGGGTGTTGTTTTAGAGAGGGGGAATTGTTTAGCTGAAAACTCAAGGGATATGACTTAGAGACACTCCTCTACAGCAAGGCACAAGAGAGAGGACTCAAAGACTTATTTTAGAGACAGTTTTCAAGTGTTACAGCAAAGCACAAACACCCTAGACTAGACTCAACAGCAAGCAAGTTAACCACAGCAAGGCACAGATATAACTTGACTCACAAGACAAGGCACTGATCAAACACCTTGAAGATGTATCAGGCTTGTTTCAAACTACAGCTCTTAGCACAAGTTTGATAGATTTGAGGGATTTCTCAAAGTTAATTCATTCATAAAAGTCTACTGAAACAAACATACAAGACCTCCTTATATAGAGAGGTTGGTATCTTGTGAGCCATTGGATGTACAGATCATCCAAGGGCCAACTTAGGGTTCAAACTACTACTACTAACACTAATTAAGAGCCTCACAATAGGACGAGCTCAACAACTATAAAGTTCAGACACAAAACACAAAAACAGACTGAATCAAAAAGCAAATAAAGGAGTTTTGGAGTTTTTCCTGAAATGGAAATCTGTTGTTCTTGTTGTCTTGTTGCTTTGCCTGGGTGTTTTGCTCCTTCTTGGGACTCTCTACTCTTATTAGAACTTAGATAAAACTGCCTTGGATGAAGACAAGTTGACTTAGGCAAAAGGGAAACCTCATCTGAACATGTACTGCCTCTGCTATGCTGCTCACTGGACTCTAGCTTGGGGTGTCTGTTTCATGAGTTTTTGCTAGACTTCAAAAGGGTTTGTCCTTGGCAAACTTGTAGCTTAGAGGGTTGACTTGATGGTAGGCCATGGTGGGGGTGGTTGGGATGCCCTGGTGTACCTCCTAGCTGCAGGGTTTGTTGATTGGTCTGCCTGGGCCTGAATGGCTTTGTTTCTGTCTTGTGTGGGTAATGTGGGTTGTGTTGGGGCTTGGCATGGGTTGATGAGCCCTGGACTGTCTTCCTCATTGGTGTGGCTTGTCCTGGCTTGATCTTGGCTTGTTGTTTGGACCTTGTAACTCGAGCTTCCATCTGAGGGGTCCTTGGGGTCAGGTTTGCTTTGTTTGTGGCTTGATCATCAAGGCCCCTTGGGTGAGCTCCTGCTGCACATAACCATCAACATGAAAAGTATTTCTAACCTGCCACACATTGTATAGGAAAACATTTACCAGAGAACAAAAGAGCAGTCTCCTGAAGCAAGAGATTCTCCTATTCTTCAGCATTTTGTCAGCAGTAACAGGCAGTGTCATTCTCAGGTGCAGCCAATTAGTCAAAAGATGCAGGCATTGCCTCACATAGTAGCATTCTTGGAAGAGATGTTTACGGGACTCATAACCATCATTACAAATATAACAAACTAACACTTGAGATATACCTAACCTACTCAGCCTGTCTAAAGTCATTAATCTTTCCTTCTTCATCAGCCATATAAAAAAAGAATGTTTCTGAATATTGTATCTGTTCCATGCTTCAGTGAACCAATGTATAGACTCTATAGCCTCTGAATTTGCAAGCCAAGTATACCCTCTAGAAATAGAGTAACAATCATCTGTCCCCAACCATTGTTGATTTGAGAAGGCTAACTTGAACCTATTCTTGATCTCACAGATTTTCCTCCATGCCCAAGAAGAGTTAATAGATGGCTCATAATCAAGCCAAGGTCTGCCTTTCAGATAAATACTATCCACCCATTTGATCCAAAGATGGTCTTTCTTAATAACTAACCACCAAACCAATTTCCCTATAGTTGCCACATTCCAGATACTGCTATCTATGAGCCCCAAGCCCCCCTGTTTCTTACCCCTGCACAGAACATCCTAGGCTACTAAGGCTTTGGAGGATGACTCAGACCCACTCCAAAGGAAACTCCTGCATAAGGCCTTAATTATGTCCATAACTCCCATAGGTAAAACAAAAATTTGTGACCAGTAGTTATGGATAGTAGAGAGGACAACCTTCACCAAAATAAGTCTTCCAGTATAGGAAATTTTACTGCTATTCCATCCCCTAATTTTAGCAATCATTCTATCCACCAGAACATGACAATCACTCTTGCTAAGTCTCTTATGTGAAATAGCTACACCAAGGTATTTAAAGGGTAACTTACCTCTCTTAAAACCAGTAAATTCAAAATATACTCAGTATTCACATAATCTATGCCATTCAAAATAATCTCGGATTTCTCAGAGCTTATATGCAAGCCAGAAGCTCCAGAAAAGCAACTAAAGGTTTCCTTAATGATAGCAATAGATTTCAGATCACCTTTACAGAAAAGAAGAACATCATCAGCAAAGATAAGATGATTCAACTTAATCCTGTTACACAAAGGATGGAATTTAAAACTGGGCAATACACTAGCTTCCTCCAACAATCTACTGAGGTACTCCATACAAATAGTAAACAAGATAGGTAAGATAGGATCCCCCTGTCTTAGACCTTTCTTCCCAGGAAAAAACCCATTAGGAGAACCATTGATCACCACAGAATAAGTAGGAGAAGTAACACAAGCCATAATCAAACCAATCAACTTAGGAGGGAAATTCAAATTAACCAGCATGTCTCCAATAAAATCCCACTCAATTGAATCATAAGCTTTCCTCAAGTCTATTTTCATTAAACATCTAGGGGACACACACTTCTTAGTATACAATCTAACAATATCCTGACTGATAAGAATGTTACCCATAATACTCCTACCTTTAATAAAAGCTGCTTGAGTAGGATTAATGACCTTGTTAAGGCCAATAGAAACTCTCTCACAAAGAATTTTCGAGATGATCTTATACAAGACATTGCAACAGGCAATAAGGCTAAACTGTGTAACATTGACAGGATTCTCAATCTTAGGAATAAGGACTAGATTGGTAGAATTAATCTGCCTTAAAAGCTTACCAGATTGAAAAAAATCCTGAATAGCAGTAGTAATCTGCTCCTTCATTACCTCCCAACCAGCTTTGAAAAAATAACTAGTATACCCATCAGGCCCTGGACTCTTATCATTAGGAATAGAGAATACAACCCTTTTAATCTCATCCTCACTAGGCTTACTACACATCCTATCCCATTGAGCTTCATCAACTCTATTTCCTTTATGCACAATATGAGGATAGAAACAAGAAGTACCCTTAGCACTCCCCAGAAGATCTTTGTAGAAATCAACAAAGGCCTGAATAATATGATCAGGATCTTTACATACCACTCCAGACATAGATTCAATGATCAGCACTTTATTTCTAACTTGTCTCTGCCTGATTGCTTGATGGAACAAGGAGGAGTTGGTATCCCCTTCCTTAGCCCAAGAGCACTTAGCCTTTTAACTAAAGAAGTCATCACGAGCAGCATCCAGTAAAATATAAGTATCCCTAGCCTGATGTTCAATATCCATAAGTCCCAAGTTCCCTGGATCACCTTGCAACTGAATCTGGCAATCCTGAAGAACTTTGAGTGCAATATCAGCATTCCTTTCTATATCAGCATACAAATCCCTATTAAGTTTTTTGAAATGCACCTTCATACTCTTCATCTTCTTCACTATTCTGAACATAGGAGAGCCATAAACATACTGCTGCCACCCATTCTTCAAGAGACACAAAAGTCTGCAGACCTAGTCCACATATTAAATAACTTGAAAGGTCTTCTAATAGAGGATTTCAGATCACCATACTCTATAACACAAGGGCAATGGTCAAAGGACCCTTCAGGGAAGAAATGGGCAAAATATTCAGGCCAACTTTTACACCAATTATCATTAATAAGAACTCTATCAATCCGACTAAACACCCTTTTATCACTAATCTGCTTATTATTCCAGGTGAAGAAAGCACCAGTAGTTTTCATCTCTTGAAGCTCAATTAAATTAATAGCATTCTGGAAAGGAGCCATTTCACTATCTCTAACAATCTGCCCAATCCTTTCATTGGAGTAAAGGACATTATTAAAATAATGATGTCACATAAATTAAAAATCAGCCCAATCCTTTCAATTAGGTAGTGACGACACTTTAATGGTTAAGTGGATTAATGACGTCTTCTTGGTTCAATAATGCTTCTACTCCGGTCTTTAGTAGGGTGTGACAAACTTACATCGGTCGGTTAGTTTAGAATTGGTCTAGGCTTAGTTCAGGTCGGTTGTAATTAAGAGAAGATAGGGAGTTCTTGTTATCTTGAGTTCCGCAATTAATCTATAAATAAATTAAAGAGTTGACATAAACAAATATCGGTTGCCAAGCTAAAATTACCATGAGAATGTGAGCTTAATGGGATATTCAACTTCACTTTTAGACATTAGTATTAATTAGTTACGTTAGTTCATTACAATTACAAATGAAACCCCCCTTATCGTAAATATGTTAATAGCCGTAAATAATAGTATATATGTAAGTTAGTTAATAAATATTACTGAGTAGTTAATTAGTTTTTCCAGTCTCTCCGTGGGATCGACCCTACTTATCCTTTACTATGTTTTTGAGGTTAAGATAGGTAAATAAATTGTTAATTTGTATGCGCAAACGACACGTATCAAATTTTGGCGCCGTTGCCGGGGAGATTGATGTCTGAATTAATTTTCAGTGTAACTTGTATATTTTGATACTAACCTACATTAATTTACGATTTTTGGCTGGATTTTATTACGTAGGATTTTGAGTAGATGACATGTTTTCTAACAATTTTTGCGTGTTGTTTGCTTTCTTGTTACGTGCTATTTTTGAATCCGGCTATATCAATTTTTAGTAACTTTGTTAAAAGTGATTTTTCCAAATAACCCTCTTTTGTATGTATGTCAGGTTGTCGTACGAGTTGGTGATGCTTCCTGTTCTATTTAATCTTATTTGTCTTGTTTGTCATTAGTGAGCTTAGCATATTTCTCTTAATTTTATAACTTAAAAATGTATGTTAAGGTTCTATAAATCTTTGATCATCAGTAGCATCTTAAAACTTCTTGACTAATATCTTTCTATGCATAGGAACATAACTTTCACCATTGCTGCTTATTGTAGATTGACGTAGTTTTAAGCACATGCTGATGTGGTTTTTGGTGTAGGAATGGTCTAGACTTCTCCTATCTTATGCTATAGTCTATGTTGTCTGAGGTGGGGAGAGTTGAATACCATATGTGAGAAGATAGATCAACTTCTTAGAAATTGTACTCTCTGCCGTCAGAGCACCTGAACTTGGCCAAGAGAGTAGACAAATAATGGGTCGAGTGCCGTGTCTTTTTTGCAGGAAATTAGTAGCTTAGCTATCTACTTACTTTCTGTTTTACGTTTGCTTGACTTAAATCATCTCCCACTATTGGAAGAGCAATTTGCGGTTTAAGAGATATATTTGTTGGTAGTTAACAAATTTGCTGTTGTATTGAGGACTTACATTTGAAAGACATTCAAGTTAATGTGAGCTAGACTTGGTGGTAATTTAAGTTGGTTCATTGTTGGATATATGAAAGATGAAGTATGAAAATTATATGCACCTATATATCGCTGGAAGAAATTAACTTGAATGCTTTTAGGTAGCACGTATGTGCTGGCTGCTGAGGATTTCACGGATCTTGAGGATTATAGGACTATGTCGAGTCACGACTTTAACTAAGACGCTTCTTGGGAGGCAACCCAAGCTTAAATATTTATTGTTTTCATGTGTGTTTAATTTTTTTTTTTTTATGTTTTATTAGTTACTTAGTCGAGTCGGCTTAAGTGCCTCCCCGAGTTTCGCAACATTTGTAGGGGGATGTTAATAGTGTCGGTTGCACAAAAAAATTAGGAAAATTAAAAAAAAAATAAAAAGTTTCACTGCTGATTTTTACGGGTATTGCTTCATTTATATTTCACGGATCTTGGTCGGGTGGTTTTATTTTGCAGGATTGTGGATGCGTAATGCTACTTCTGCCTTGCTATCTTCTCTGGTCACAAGTCGAGCACAAGCAGGAAGTCTTGAGGCTGGGGCAGGAACAATCACAAAGACAATTCCCTTCTCGATATGTGCTACTACTTCCGACATCGTATGGTTTTGACAGGACGTTAACAAAAAGCTAAAGCGTCTTGTTGTGAATGCTTCATTTGAATCCGCTAAGTGCTCTTCCCTCTTATTTTTATATATATGCTAATTTGTTTAATCTCGATGTCCATATTCGACATCGAGGACGATGTCGAGTTTAAGTGTGGGGGAGAGAATCTATTTCTTTTAAAAAATGGGTTCATTTAAAAAAAAAAGAATTATTATTATGCTGGGTTGTTGCTCAGCCACTGTTTTACAAGCAGTCCATTCAATTTTGGGTTTTAATGATAGAAATTAGTTTGTACGATATCCTGGAATCATTTCATGCTAAGAATTGTTGAGCATACAGTGATGGTAATGGGTCTGCAATATCTATCTTAGGTTGCAGAAAGTTACGTGCAAGAAGTCTCAGTAACACAGTAGACCTTAGATAGTGTGCTAAAAGCCTTGTTTAGTGTTGAATTCTATTGTTCAAATTTTCTTTGAGTACCAATATTTTGGTCGAATATAGCTAAAACTCGTCTACATTGGTCTATAAACGTAAGAACCTCTGTGCTCACAAGACTAACTAGGATAGGGGTGTCGACGATAGACTCTAATCTAACAATTTTCCAAAAATACTAACTTAAAAATTAATTTTCACTAATATCTATAAAATAAAATAAAAAATATTTGAAGTCGTGTATATGCGAGTTTTTCCTCCATGTTAAACTTGGATTAATTAATTAGGTGACATACATATATTAAGTCTCCTTTAAGTTAAAATTATAAAGCACTTTATTTGGCTACCTTTATTTACACTTTTCATTGACTCTAGTGTGTGGGTGTAAGCCGGTCTTTAATTTACTTTCATAGGTGACTCCTAATCAGGGCTTCAGGGAAATTATTTGACCTCATTGAAACATAAAATTCTATCTGGTGGCTCGAGTAATTAGATCCTTAGGGGAACCCAGTCTTGTACTGGGAGAATGCCTAATGACTTGTCCGGATGGACGGGATCCATTGGTCGAAAGCTCGCTACAAGTGTCATTGGATAGACGGTTACGAAAGTTGGAAGTTGGAGGATATTGAAAAAAAAAAGAAAAAAGAATTAAAAAACAAAAAAATGAAAACAAAAAGAAAGGAAAAAAACGAAACAGAGAATGAAGTGAAGGGTGTTGGTACGTTATTGTCAATAGGACTTTATTGAGGGACGGATACACTTGAATGCTCGGGAGAACGATCCTTGTACGAAATGTACAGAAATTAAATTTCTCATTACGACCTTAAATTGCCCAAACACTTCTCTACGAGTCAATACACTTTGCACACGCGCACAAAGGTAGTTAGACCGAGTGTCTTGCTAATACATTTATTTATAATTGTAATTTAGAAGCGGTTTAAAATATTTATGTTGGTTAATTAATTAGTTGTATAGTTCGGAGTGGAGGGAAAGTTTAGGTATACGTTGCTTCTTAACTTGACTATAAATGTTTTTCATTGACTTTACTAACTTAAATAAAATGATTTCTTAAAATGTTTTAGTTTGTCGTCGATAAACTTGTTTTGGTTAGTCTAAAATTGTTGAGGTTTATAATTATCTTTGGTTATTGTCGAGGACGACAATAAGCTAAGTGTGGGGGAATTTGATAAGACGGTAATTATTCATATTTGTACTCCCTTATCATATATTTTTATGGTCGTTTATCGCATTAATTGAAGTATTTGTTATACATTTGCTAATTCCGAGATTTTATCATTTAAATATTATTTGAATGATTATTGAGTTAATTTACGCACTTTTGAATTTACAGTTAGTGACCCGATAAAACAAGAGTGGACTTACAAGCAATTTAGCGTGTTGGGCCAACATCCAACATGAAATATATATTTGATGGGCCGAGACAAGAATTTGCTGGCTAAGTTCACTGAGCATGTGAAAGTAAGGAAATAAAAGGCCAAGAAGTCCAACAAAGTTGCACGTGACAACCAAATTGGAGCAATTCCAGAAGTTGACAAAAATACAATAAAGAAAAGAAATAATGAGATGAGAGATAGAAACATTAACAGAAGCCAGGCGAAGCAACTGATAAATACGCACGGAGATGGAAGTCTACTCCGTCTCAAATTCAATATCTTCTTATATTTTAATCACAAAATCTATCTTATTCCTTGTAAATAAATTCCGTGTTTTTCACAAACACTTGCTGTGATCAAGTATAAATACCCGTTTCAATATCAGAATAAGGAAGTAGTGAATACCCATATATTTTTATAGAGAAAGATGAGCGAATGAGTGACGGTTCAATCATTTGGGTCACAATATGAAGATGAAGCGGTTCTCGGACGGCGTCTTAGTACACGTCCGAGTATGGGTGGATTCCGGTTCGATCGGAGGCGTGATGACCGAGGGTCGAGTTGCGGATTCTGGGCAATTAAATAAGTGTTTCTTTCTTCTTCTTTGTATCTATTTTATGGTTGAATTTGTTGATTAATTTTAGTACTAAACCGTTAGTTGTTTAATTGTTAATCATTCAGTTATTTGTATCCATTATTTTACTCGTCTTAATATCAAGTTCCAATTTCAGTTTATAATTTGTTATCTTATTATGATTGGAATTGTTTACTTTTGCTAATTATATGATTCTGGCTTATTTCGAGTTGTATAATACGAGTAGCAAATAATTTGAATTAATCTCTGCGAATTGGGGTTAGTTTATGTTAGGAGTAATATTTGGTCACTTAATCAATTAGGTAGTGACGACACTTTAATGGTTAAGTGGATTAATGACGTCTTCTTGGTTCGATAATGCTTCTACTCTGGTCTTTAGTAGCGTGTGACAAACTTACATCGGTCGGTTAGTTTAGAATTGGTCTAGGCTTAGTTCAGGTCGGTTGTAATTAAGAGAAGATATGGAGTTCTTGTTATCTTGAGTTCCGCAATTAATCTATAAATAAATTAAAGAGTTGACATAAACAAATATCGGTTGCCAAGCTAAAATTACCATGAGAATGTGAGCTTAATGGGATATTCAACTTCACTTTTAGACATTAGTATTTAGTTACGTTAGTTCATTACAATTACAAATGAAACCCTGTGACAACCCTCGCGAATGCGGAAATATAAAACATACAAGCATGTGAATTATATAGCGGAAAATACGGTATTTTAAAAACCTTTATACATGCAAGATAGAAAAATACGAGGAGTGTCAAAATATTACAAACTAAATAAAAATACCACAAGAGACGTAGTCTCTCAAAGTGTTAACAAAAGACAAAGTAATTAGCAACTAGCTAAACAACGTTCTAGAGGTGTTTCATCCAGGGACAACGCCCGCTAGCTCACACCCGAACCCAAAATACCACAAGCAAAAAGCCATCCAATCAAGCAACCTGTTCATCCATGAAAAACATGAACGCCACAGTCAGTGGGGAGTAACTCCGGGTTCTCCCAGCCATATCACATTAAACGTACATAAAAGGAAATACAAAAGTAGAAGCATGCATATATAGATATACATGTGAGATACGATAAGGATAGATATGCAATTAAATATATAATGATAAAAGCATAATGATAAGAGCATATGAAGTACAATCCGTAACCATCATGCTATAGATAGACTCGGGGAAGACACTC
>JAIUZE010004596.1:0-63549 GCA_022085475.1 Heliosperma pusillum | reverse complement strand
TATATATATAGTGAGCATCCAGTGAGTCTAGCTTCTTAGTAGAGTACGGTCTTATCAATTAGGACCATTGGATCATTTAGATCCAAGAGCCCTCGTTGAGCCACGTCACCCTCAAGCAACCTACAAGAAATATAAAAACTAAACCCTGGCATCACAAGTCTCATTGTTATCTTTAATTTTTCTCTCTCTAAAATTTTTTTCTCTCTTATAACTACAGTCGTTGATTATTGAACAATAAAACAGGAGAAATTTTTTCAAGCAACTTTCTTTCCAAAAACTCTAAAACTTCAGCGAAATCTCATCAAAATCAAACGAAGATCTTCAAAAAAAATATAGTCAAGATTCGATTTTATTCGTTTTTTTCACATAAATAAGAGGTATAATCGTTACTTTTTGCTATTTTTTTGTAAAATTAAGTTTTGATTGATGTTATTATTGTTCGTGTTCTTGTTGTTCTTGATTGATATCATTAAATTTTTAGTTGATTTCTATTTAATTTATATCTCGTTTTCAACAAAAAGTTAGGGTTCATGTTTCGCTCAAGTTGAGTAATTGATTTTTCGTCAAAAAACTATGTTTGATTTATTTGTGTTCATATTTTGGCTGTCGATTGCAGTTTTTGTGCGAAAAGTTAGGGTTCTAACCTGTACTTGTTTTCGTGAAAATTAGGATAAATGCGATGATTAGCTTTCGTAACATACTCGAGACATGTTACTGTAATAAAGTTACTGTAACATTGTTACTGCATGACATAGATGAACTCGAAATACTGCATGTTATAACATTGTATATTCTTGTGTGTTTTTTCCAATTAAATTTGATTGCATAACATTGTAATAAACTCATAAATGATTTTACCGTAATATTGTTACTGTAATATTATTACCGTAGTATCGTTAATGAGTTTTTGCAAAAAAAAAAATTAGGTTAATAAGTCGTAGAAAATGAGTAAATTGATGTTAGATTTTGTTTTGCTCGCTATTGATTTTCGTGTTTCTTCATGTTCTACTTTTCGCCTAAAAATTAGGGTTAATGATTTGTGGAAACTAAGTAATTAATGCTCATTTTTATTTTGTTCACTTTATTACTACAGTTCGTATGAACTGTGTTAATCTTTATGTAATTAGTGTAGTTGTATTACAGTAATAGGTAGTTACTGTAACATCATTAATTCAATATTATAATATCATTTTGTTGTAACATCGTCCATTAAATATTTTAATATCACACCTAGTTTAAGTTGTATATTTTATAAGTGAATATTCGTGTGTACTATATTTAGGACTCACGAACAATTGAAACTAAAAACTTGTTACTTTGATACTGGTACAATGTCTTTGTTGCTGTTAATCCTCTTTTGTTTTTATGTTTTTAGTTTATGGTATGGATTGGTCCTTCAAATGAATTTGCAAAACTGGTCTGACATCATCCTATCAATTGTAGTATTATAAATTGTTTAAATTGTTCTTTTTTAAATGAATTTTCCTCTGTCGAAAAAGAATTTGTGTACAATATCTGTCAACAATTTACAGTTACTGTACCATTATTACTGTATCATTGTTAGATTATTAATATGTTGCATAAAATGGGAGATGCACTAAGTATGTAGCTGATCACACTGAAGAGCAAGCCGGGCCTGTTTATTAGCTGATCACAATGTTGTTGGAGAAGCTTCCTGACATATTGAAACGAAGGCGGATCTGGAGAAAAAACTCTAAAAATTTAACAATGGTGTTAATTTTTGGGATTGTGTAGTTGTTTAAAGCATTGTTCGTTTGTCGGGTTACTGTAAATTCTATATTTAATGAAAACCCTTGTGTTAATTGATAAATAGTGCAAATGATTATTAAAAATTTGTGTGGGCTAATTTCTGGTAATATTTGTTCACTACATATGTCTTACTAACTTGGACAAATCAAATGTTACCGTAACACATTTACAGTTTATAAGTTACAATAACACCTGTGCGGTTACACGTTGATGGGGCTAAAAGAAGGGAATGTCGCTCCTAAAACGAAACGAAAAAGGGTTTAGGGTTGGATTAGACGTTACCGCTCGCGGAAACGCCTAATCCAACCCTAAACTCTTTCCCTTAGACACGGTCATAGTGCAAAAACACAAAACTAAGTCTTAAGAAGAGCCGGGTGATACCCTTTCTAGGCTTGGTTAAAAGAGGGAAATGACGAACCTTAAAACTTAAAATTTAATATGTTAATGTTATAGATAATGTGGAATTAGATGAGAAAAAAAGATGTTACTGTATTGCCTCAATATTGTTACAGTAATGTTGTTATTTAAACATTGATAAATCTTTTTAAAATATACACCTGTATGTGAATTACTTTGTTCCCATGTCAATTTATTGAATGATATCTCATTATTAAATCATCACATTATCCAATTACTTCTTGGTTTAGTTGATTTTGAAGTTACTTCATCACCAATGCGAACAAAATAAGTCCTCTAGTCGTAGTTGGATATTTGTTTGACGTATTCACATAGCCTCTTTGACTGCTGCGTTTTCAATGTGTTGTATTCTAGTTACCGCGTCGCTTCCTTTAGGCACGTGAGATAGAACAACGAGAAGTTGTGGTTGAACGGTTGATTCATGTTGTACGATTGATGTGGAATGGAGTCGATTAACACTGGTGTACTCTGTAAGAAAATATGGCTATTTTTCATATAAAAACAAAAGAGTTGTGGAAATAGAACAACATATATATAACATTAACATGAGAATACATAAAAAACATTGTTGCTGCAATGAGTGAGTTATGTTACTGTAATACAGTTACTCTACGAATTGACTGCAGGAAAAAATATACTACAAAAACAACGAATGAGGATTAGAATAGAAACCACACTAAGAGCTATACTGCAACATAAAAACAAAACAATGGTGGAAATTGAACTAGATATAACATTAACAAAACAACTAAATATAGAGCAGTATAGTTGTTACTGCAAAGTGGGAATGATTTTACAGTAACATTAATACTGTAACAATAGACAACAACATCTAATTCAACTGTAACACTGTGACGACGACGACGACGACAACAACAACAACAACAAAAACAACAACAAAGTACGAAATAAATAACAAATTCGAGGAAACGAAAAGCAAAGTAACGACAATTAGCATACAATTGAGAACACATGAAAATAAGTACACTAATGCAATTAATTTGTAAACGTCTACTGATTAATCGGAAATATAAGAGAAAATTATTGCGCACTATGTCACACAAATAGAAGGATCTGAAAATTAAGTTGTTTCAATTATTGAACTCATTCAATCTTGAATTGATAAAATCATGAATTGCTTGAATTGACTAACTATTAGAGTCGTGAATTACTTGAATAGATAAAATCGACGCTCTAAGTTGAACATCAATTTAAAAAATAGAAATTAATAATCGTTGCTTGTAATTGAATCAGATTTCGAAAGAAACTGGAACTAACCTGAAATTGATTGAAGATAAGCGATTGAAGTATGAGAAATCAGAGTTTAATTGAACAATGTTAATTGATTGAATCGTAATCTTCAAAAAACTCATGCAAAACGCGTGTAATTTGTTTGGAAAATGCCAGAATTGGGGAAAAATTTAGGGTTTTAGAGAAGAATGTGAATATAGAGAGAGACAAGAGAGAGAAAGTCAGACTTAGTAATAAGGCTGCTAGGTTTAATTTTGAGTTTATATAGTCTGATTGAGAATTAATCTCATCCCTTGATTTGTATTAGATCCAACGGTAGAGAATCGCGGGACGTACTCACCTAAGATATGTGGACTCATCGGATGCAATTTATATATATATATAAGGCTTTTTTCGAGGCACGTGAGTGGTTCCACCTTTATAGGAACTCTTATTATTATTTTAATATCATGTAGAAAATCTTTGAATAATAATATTAAATAAAACTATTAATATAGTTCCATATTTTATTCCCTAACATGTTAGCACCTAAACAATTATTACAATTATTATTATTATTGCACTAGTTTTAATCCTGTGCAAAAAATGCACGGGTCGTTTCTTAAATTCTAATATAAAAAAATATGTTAACTAATACACCTAATGTTTTTATGTGTTATTCTAACCGACTTAATTACCTATTTATATGATAGTAGTATTCTCACCCCAATTTTAATAACGGGCTAACTTACTATTTTACGATATCTATATGTCTTATTTATGCAAGAAGGCTCAAATAAAGAATTGTTATTTTAGTTGCGCTAATAACCTAATTAACTATTTGCATGACATTACCTACACGACTATACTTATTTTTGGATCACCACAACCTCCTTCCATAAAAATAAAATAAAAATAAAGAGCACTACCTTTATCACCACACCAGTTCATGGATTATATATTAGAGGTAGCACATCCGATGATATATTTTCTGAGTTTTATTACAAACTTTTTGAGTTTCATTTTAAAAAATTTGAGTTTACTATAAAGTTTTGAGCTTGTTCAATTCAATATTAAACCAAAAAAACAACATTGCTAAAAAACTTTGCTTATAAATTAAATTAATTTTGAGTTTTCCATCAAAAGGTTATTATTATATAACTTGTAAATTTTAAATACTTAGAAAAAATACATGTAAACTCGAAAACTAAAAGGGTATCTACTATATACTAAAGGGGAAACATTTCATCACTTCTCATTGGCTGCACAATTCAAGGAAGAAAAAAGCAAACTTGACCCCACTAACTTTGCTAATAATTAATTACTCTCTCTCCTCTTTTCTTTCTTTTCCAACTCTAATCTCAAAATATGATAAAAAAAAATTTGTTTATGTTTGTAAGAAAACAAATCAATATCACAACAATGAATAACATAAACACTAATTCTGATCTAATCAGATTAGATTAACGAATTATAGAATAAATTGATATTTGTATGATTGTTTTATTTTTATTTTCATTGAAATTATTTTTAAAATATCTCAGAAACTGAAATTGTTTGACAATTTTCTCAAAAAAAAAAATTACTAGCAACAATAACTACTCACAAAAGTCGACAACAATAATGTAAATATAAATAACTTTATACAAAAAGTAACAATAATGATCAGATCTAAGTAATCTTTAAAAAAAAATCATAAAAGAAATTATAATAAAAATTACAAAAGTAAAAATCATCAAACATGAGTAACTACAAAAAATAGTAGTTTACATAAAATAATTATTACGGAGTATATTATATGAACTCTGTAAATAAAACATAAATGAGTGTGTACAAACTTACATGAATTTTTACAGATTATTATTAGAGTTCCTTTAATGTAAATCACATATTTGTGATAAAATAAGAGGAATAGTGAGAAATAAAGGATGAATTAATCCTGGAAAATGGAAGAATGAATAAGGTTTACTAGGTTATTAAAAAGAAAGACATGGATTAATTAATGACTAAAAGGGAGAAAAACGGCAATGACGGGGTAAAATTGTGAGAGTTAAGTGTTAGGGTTAGTTGGGTTGAGGGATTTTATGTAGATTAAATTCTCATGCTCTGGATGATTTATAGACTCCTAGGAATTTAACATTAATTATTTTGGGCTCATTTAAGTTAGTATGGTTGTTTACTATAGACTTATTAATTTTGTTGTCTACGCCAATTTTACTTACGTATTTTGTGATTAATGACGATTCATTAATTTTTTTCACTTTAATTATTTTGGACTCATTTAATTTAGTATGATTATTTACGTACATGTATTAATTTAGATGTAAAGTTTTATTCTAATTACATGCTTTGAGCTTAATAATGGTTAGTTTTACTATAGTTGACGATAATATTGCATCATCGTTATCCCGTCCATGTTTCCTTTATAATATTTCTTTATCGACATCCATGTCCATGTGTGGTTTATAACACATGCTTTTGATTAGTGCTTTAATTTAAATTCAGGTGGAACTGACCAATATTTTTGAATTTAGTCATGTTCCTTAATATATCTCATATCTCATATCTCATATCTTATATCTCATATCTCATATCTCATATCTCATATCTCATCTCATATATAAAAGCTAAGTTTTTTAAAGGGTTTCTATTGGCTGCTTACATTTAGGCTTTTATTTTTCTTGGGAACCCGCTCTAATTGTAATTTCTTATTATTCCTCCACCTTCTACTTAATATACTTATTCCATAGGAAATTCCGAGTATATCTTATCATCTCAAAAAAGGTGAATGGTGTAAGTATATCTAACTGTGAATGGTGTATGTATATTAAGTAGAGCGGGTATTTGGTTATGAACTGAGGAAATATATTTTATCAAAATATTTTTTCCAAACACTATTATGTACTCCTTCTACTTTCCTATTTTTATTTTAATTTGATTTTAAGAGGTCAATGTTACTAAACTTTGACCGTAGATATATTGGATGGTAAAAAAAATTAAAAATACATGAAACTAAATTATTACATTGATAATCAAACTATCTCTCACAAAATTATATTTTCAACAAAAACAAAAAAACATTAACATGTTGAAAATTATGGTTAAAGCTTTCTCTTAGGGACCTTGAAAAAGAAAATGGGAAAAAGGGAAAATAAGGGTAGTATCTTTTCATATTATAAAAACCTTCACTTGAAAAAAAATAACATGATATTATTATTTTATTTTAAATTAATTTTATGAGCTTTGATTTAAATATAAATATTTCACTTATTTATTATATATGGGTCAAATAACGAGCTAAATGAATCTTAAAACTACATTAGTCGATCCTTTTTAGTTTGAGTCATTTCAATCACGAGTTACATTTACGTGTTCATTAAACCGTAATATAACATGGTTGTTTGAGTAAGGTTAATTTAGAACAAGATTAAACATATATAGAGTATATCAATATTTCTAGACTTATATGCTCTAAAAAAGTTTTGAAATAATAATATTTATATAATAGCATATCCCGTGCAAATTTGCACGGGTTTAATACTAGTAAGGTAATACATCCAATGCGTAATCCTTTTTCCATCACCACACTCAATAAAACACCACCACCTTCATGTTTTTATGACTCATCAATATCTATACAATAATATAAAAAGGGTAGATTGAGTATTTAATTTACTGCCACATGGCTGCGCCTAATGAACTAACATATGCACTTCTAAAAAATTTCCCTAAACCTTGACTAAAAATCATTTAATCTTTGGGTGATTCATCTCCCACTTTTTAATCTTACACTAATTTAATATTGACCGTTTTTATTGCTATATTGTCTACTAATCTCCCTAAGAGTTATGTTATAGAGTAAATACATGCTTTATATATAAGTACACATCTAAATCCAGTCATTCATTCATATGAAGTTTTCTACGTGCATTGTTTTTATTGTTTTACGGAGTAAATCTTAATCATTTTTTTTTTTTTCATTATATTTTCTATTTGCATTTTTTATTGTCACTTTGGTTTTTCTTGATGACATAGGAGGACAATACAATAGAATAAAGGAAGGCGGCACCGTCTACTATCTATGTTGCCGCATTACTTATTACAGAGTACGCATTTTTCTTTTGATTCAGAAAGTTACATGCTTAGCAAATTATTTGTGTGTATATATGATAATTGAAAATTGATCATTAACTTATAGTGTTCATTGAGTTTTAGATATTTTGCTTAGGAAATTATTATTTGTTTATTTTTTATATAAAGAATTATATAGAGTATATTTATTATATATAAACTTCATCAGTTTTTGATTTTGTGAGTAAAAGTGTAGGTCATTCATTCATGGAGTGTAAGAATTGATAATACTAAAAGTGGGAATCTGGCCTTCCATCTTCGGCCGGCTATGTTCATAATGTTTGGACACGCATGATAGCTTTGTTATGGTGTAGATTAGATAAGGTGACTAAATTTGCTAAGAATTTTAAGACAAGGATTCTTTTGGAATGTTTGTTGTAATGCTAATATTATCAATACATGTTTTCTATGTTTAATGTAATTACTACGGTCTACAGAGTAGTATGGGGTATTATTTTGAGTCCTAAAAGATGTAGAGATAAAGCTATGGATTGTATAGAAGTATAACATAATGGTGAAGAATGACTGAATTGGTGATTAGGTGATGAAAGAGTCAGCATTATTATGAATTAAACCCTGAAGTACTGATAAGTTTCCGTTACGGTTTGATGCACATATAGGCAATAAGGCGATTTGGATTTGACTGAAGTTATTTCCATTAAGCTAATATATGATTCTCAGACTCCGATCACAAAATTGTGAATTCGCTGCATAATAAAGTTGATGAATAACAATGAAAACAGAAGAAACAAATAAATACAACCTTTCATATATACATCACATGCACAAATATGGAGACGAGATAACCCAATAATCCAATATACGGGATACATTGGAAAAATAGTGCTAAAGCACGTGTACCCAACTAATCGCTAAATCTGGATTAAGACGGCCGCTATTTGTTTTAAGCTTAAGACATGTCAATACTACTACATAGTAATAATGACAACTTTTGGTATCTTATAGGCAATACGTGAGGTGTTTTGGTATGCATTCGACCCGTCTTAAATTTATGACAGATAATACCCGTCTTTAATGAGAATTTGTGGTAATTAAAATCCTCTTTTACAATCACTACTAAACGTTTTGTTTGACAATATAAAACATAATAACCTCCACAATTCCATTAAGAATTTTATATAAAATATAAAATATGATCTTATAAAGCATTGTCTTTAAGTATGTATAAATATTCTACATAACTCTTTTAATAGATTATCGTAGAGTGACACCCCAATATCGAGCATTATACACATTCAAAAGAAACTTAGTACATTGTAAATCACTTAACTCCAGTTTGTCAAAGATGGCTCCAGACTCACCCAATTAACGAAGTCCGTGAATTTTCACGGGTAATAAAACTAGTTCTTTAGATAAAAAGCTTGCATGCCTCATTGATGGCTAAATAATGGTTAAAAATTCAAGAGGTAGAGCTAAATGAAGAAAAGCTAATTGTTTTTCCACAAAACAATTATACATTGGATGTAATACCTCATACCTTTTTATTTTTACTTTACACAAATTTTTTCCGAGTATATACAATTTGTAAGTTATATAATAAACTTTTGATGGCAAAAAGTCAAAATTAATTTAATTTATAAGTATAATTTTTGAGCAATGTAATATTTTTTCAACTTATTATTTAAGTAAACATGCTCAAAAACTTTATTGTAAAAATTCAAATTCTTAAACATAAAACTCAAAAAGTTTTTCATAAAACTCAGAAAGTACATAATCAGATGTACCACCTTTGATGTATAATCCATGATCTGCTGTTTTTCTCAAAGATTAATTTTTGTCCTTCCAAGTAATGACAACATAGTAAATCTAGCATTTTTTTTTGCATTTTTTAAGTATATTTTATAACAAACTTTTTATTTATTTACCTAATAAAGTTTAATTTGTTTCATACAATAAATTTTTATTTTATTTTTATTTATTGAAATTGTGCTTTTTTTTGGGTGTTTGCAATTCTGATTTTATTTAAGTGTAGATTTCATTAGTTTTTGTATCTGGAAAAATTAAAATTTTATGATATTTATAAATTATTGGAATACTTATATACTTATTTTATTATGGGATTTATATTTTACAATCTGAAATTTAAAAAGCCTTTTAGTTAAATTCTGCATTTTCTTGACATTATGAAATTATGAATTATATTTATATAATCAAATTTAATTTTAATTAAGACTTGTAATTTTTGTTTTTGTTGTAATGGTATGATATTATATAATGTTAACAAATACTCCCTCCATTATGTTATATATGACGTTTTAGAAAATTGCACAATTATTAAGAAACCTCTGTACTCATCATTATGGCCTTAAGTAAGAGTATTTATGGGTTTTGGTAATAGAAAATGTCATTATTACGTACAAAGCACAATTACTGCTTGTGAATGTACTTCTTCCATCCTCTGCCTTTTCATCTCTATTTGGAGCCAATTTTTTATGAATAAGTATTCCATGGAAAATTTGGAGCCAATTTTTTGATGAAAATTTTAGAATGAAAATTTAATCTAGAGCCAAAATTTGAACGTACTTGAAAAATAGGATCATGAGCTTCTCTATAAATTGCTTTCCCCATTGTCAATCACCACCCAATTTCAATCATCACAAAACAAGATGGAAACTCCATTGTTTGATCTTAATCAATTACCTTGTGAAGAAGATATAGAAAACATCGTAGATCAAGAAATAGAAGATGATGCTCGAGGTGATATTCCGATATTCATCCATTCTCATTCAACAAATAATGTAGTTCTTGATATGGGTCGGGATGATGAAGCGAGATATAGATATTGGGATCTGAATTTCGAGCAAGTCGACGAGGCCGATGACGATAATCACCAGCAAGAAGGAGGAGACATCTTTGACGAAGATGATGATCAAACACAAGAGCAGAATAATTCTACTAATGCTCATGATTCCGGTATGAGTGTATAAGCTTTCATTATGGTTATATCGTCTTACAATGAAATAATACGAGTGCAATTCAGTCTTTACAACAGAAGAAGAGATCAAAAAAACCAAAAAAAACTATTTATATATAAATAAAACTATTTATAAAGACTGAATTGCACTAAAAAAACCAAGATCCAAGATGTTCAAATCCGGTGAATTTGGTGGTTGACACGTTAAACGAATGTCAAACCCATTTTGTGCTGCAACTCTTTGAAATTCTCGGTCGTTTGGATCAATGTGGGTTCTCGCATTATCTTGTTGTATAAAAATTGTACTACCCATATCCTCAAGAGGCCATGTAGCTTGAATGGCTGGAACCACCTTTTCAATTAAAAAATTTCTTATCACTTCCCTTGTGACAGATGGTATCGGTTTTGTGATCAATGTACCCGCTTCTCTATTTCGACTTCTTCTTATAGCAGGTTCCTTAGTAATTAGAGGAAACACTCCTATTTTACCGGAAAAAGTTTCATTTCCATCACAATCAAATCTTGGACGAGCCATACAACTAAAAACATTACTTTTCCAATGTAATTTTTGCTTTGACATGTCCGTAAGGGATCGGCCTCCATTGAGTGCAAATAATACTTTGCAGTTTTCTTTGTCATGTAGAACCATTTCTCATCGATATGTACAACATTGTACATACCAACAAATTTTGGCTCATTAGGCATACAAGTTTGGTCTAACATAGATACACAAAATTGTAAACGGGCTCGTTTGTGCTCATCTTTCAAATGGGGTTTGAGGGTGTTCGAATGACGACGTATAAGACCTTCTTTAATAAGTCTATATAAAACAGTATGACTAGCACCCAATGCCTCCGATAATGAAGCTAATGTTGTTCTTTGAGTTAAAGGGATTTCCATAAGACGTCTAAGATCAACTTGAAGTTTTGGATGACCACACCTTTTCTTTTTCTTACTTTTAACATCGCCCCCATTATTTTTTCCAACCTTCCAAATGCGTTGAATAGTACGTATAGGAACCGAAAATATGTTTGACACTTCGGTAGTCGTTTTTCTTTTCAATTTTCCTTCATGACTTTTTTCTAAGAGAGCATGGTAAACCTTTTGTCTTTGATCATCGCTTAAGACGAGTCTTCTTTGCCTAACACCACCTATGGAACAAAGATAAGTAGCTTGGTCAAATGCAAAATCGGAAGTTACAACATGCTTTATGCATTCTGTTAATTTATGTGGCTACAAATAACAACAATATATGTAAGGTAATGATTATGTACTCAGTAGTCATTTAGTTTAACCAATTTAGTTTATCATTCTTGTCTCCCATATATACTATGTACATGCTCTTATTGTTTTAACTCAAGACTTAGTACGGAGCAATAAAAGTCCATAAAAAAATCAACTCGTATTATTTCATTGTAAGACGATATAACCGTAATGAAAGCTTATACAGTCATACCGGAATCATGAGCATTAGTAGAATTATTCTGCTCTTGTGTTTGATCATCATCTTCGTCAAAGATGTCTCCTCCTTCTTGCTGGTGATTATCGTCATCGGACTCGTCGACTTGCTCGAAATTCAGATCCCAATATCTATATCTCGCTTCATCATCCCGACCCATATCAAGAACTACATTATTTGTTGAATGAGAATGGATGAATATCGGAATATCACCTCGAGCATCATCTTCTATTTCTTGATCTACAATGTTTTCTATATCTTCTTCACAAGGTAATTGATTAAGATCAAACAATGGAGTTTCCATCTTGTTTTGTGATGATTGAAATTAGGTGGTGATTGACAATGGGGAAAGCAATTTATAGAGAAGCTCATGATCCTATTTTTCAAGTACGTTCAAATTTTGGCTCTAGATTAAATTTTCATTCTAAAATTTTCATCAAAAAATTGCCTTCAAATTTTCCATGGAATACTTATTCATAAAAAATTGGCTCCAAATAGAGATGAAAAGGCAGAGGATGGAAGAAGTACATTCACAAGCAGTAATTGTGCTTTGTACATAATAATGACATTTTCTATTACCAAAGCCCATAAATACTCTTACTTAAGGCCATAATGATGAGTAAAGAGGTTTCTTAATAATTGTGCAATTTTCTAAAACGTCATATATAACATAATGGAGGGAGTATGACGTAATAATCACGAAGTTTTTTATTACTTTATTTAAATCAAAGTACCAACACCTAGGCGAGTGTAACTTACAATGTACTCCGTAATATACAAGTTGGCTCGGTAAAGTTGTGGAAATATAAATCAAATAAAGAGACAAAGGTGCAATATAGATAAATATCAAATTACTAATTTAATGTGAGATGGAATTAGACATGGGAATTATAAAAGTATTTAATAAATAGTAGTATATGTTATCTTTTATAAAAAAAAAATTAATATGTTAACATGGATATCATAATCATATTTTGTCTCATTACAAGAATGCATCTTTAATGAGATTATTTTTAAAGATAACTTATATGTTATGTTGGGTCCCAAAGAAAGTAAAAATATTTTAAAAAACGGTCTCTCAAAAATGTTTATGAGATACTTTTTACACGACGAGGGTGAATATTAATTTAATTAATCAAGTTTTTTAAACTATCTCAAATCAATTGTGATTATATAATTAATCAAATTTAATTAAAAAAAATGGAGTTATAACAATGTTAAGTTACCATATGCTTTGATGTATCTTTCACTATAGATAGACTTTTATCATTGAAAAATATTTAAAAACTACCTTAAATAAAATGGTTTTATATATTAATCAAATTTATATAATAAAATAGTTATAACAATGTTAAGTTACTACATGCTTTTATGTATCTTTCACTATAAACTGACTTCTATCATTGAAAAATATTTCCCAATGACAAACAATCATATAAAAATACATACGTTGTAGATGCATGCTATGTGATTTTTCATTGTGAAATTTTTTGATATTGTTTGTTACGAGTATTATATATTATGGTGATTTCTTGTGAATGCAAATTAGAATTGTATGTTGCTTATTGTATAGTATTGCTATAGTTTGTTTCAAGTTTTGCACTCACACTACGTAACAAAAGCCTGCTAATTTTTTTTTTACTAATGACAAAATTCTTTTGTTATTTTTACTGATAACTTTAATTATTTTCATTTAGTAGGAAGTATTCAATTTGCTCAAGTTAAATCCAGTCTACTCTTCATGTGTTGGTTGTTGCCGATACATTTATATTGTGTTACTAACGAGAAATATAAAGACGGAAGAAAATTTTAGGGTTGTTATAATTAAAAATCCTACCCCTACTAAAATATGAGTCCGAAATAACTAATATAATCCTTGAGGTATGAAAGAAACAAAAGATAAATCAGTTGGGTAAGCTAATGGATCTTAATTATATTGTTGAGCTATTTAACTTATGTAGAATTATCTAACCGATCAATTTAGTTCTTAACAGCCATGCAATAATATACTTTTTTTCATTTAATCAATGATCATGATTCATGAATAATGTTGAATGTATGATCAACAATATACTTTATTTTACCTACCCAACTTTATCTTTTACGTAAATATATTATTGATACGTAACGTTTTTTTGTATCGACAGTGAACAGTGTTATGAGTGAGCCCAAACACACATGTTCAAGTTTTTTTGGTATTGATATTAAAGTCATCTTATTATCTTTTAGACACAACTATTAATAGAATATTTAGTAATATAGTAATTTAAATTATTCTACAAAGCTTAATTTTTAGATCCCTAGATCATTTATCAATCAAGACATATTTAAACCTATTAAATGATTTGAACGGAAGGGTATTGTTAATATTTTTCGGGCCATAATATGGATCATGCAGAACTTGAGTCATTACAAGTTTGGTAAAATATGGTTAAAATAGAAGTTAAATCAATTGATCAATACTGTTTTCTTAAATATTTTATTTTATCATAATGATCTCAAGGCAAATTGAGTGAGAAAGTTAAACGAGAGTGAAAGTAGGCTGGTTAATTTTATTATTTTCATGAAAAGTCTAATTAAAATCAAATTTAACGCGTGTGATAAAATTTGATTCTTTTATTGTTTGATTATTTTATTAAGATATAAAATAACTAATCAAATGAAAATTTAATTCATGTCAGTATTATATTGTTAAAATTAATTTCAACGTACTTAAGAGTTAATCCGTAATAAGTTAAAATATCAAACTTCAAAAAATGTATTTTTATAAGTTAATTGTTATAGAAAACTTAACTAGTTTTAAACCCGTGCAAACTGCACGGGGTTGTTGTTTTAGTTTTGTTATTAAAAAAGTATGTAATAAGTGATACATACATAGTATTTGCTCTTCAATTAAAGTTATGTTTAATATTTTTAATGCGTATAGTAATCTCATTTGCAGTTAGCAACTTTGTATATATTAGACGAATTTAAAACATGATAATAATAAAACTTTTATATCATAATATATCAAAACATAATTTTTAATAATGTACTATCATAATTAATTTGTAATATAACTTCTAAACAATTTCTTTATACACGTACTAAATTATTTGTAATATAACTTCTTATTATTATCATGTTTATTTTATGTTTGTAATATAACTTTATTTTATGTTTTGATATCGCAAGCTTAGTTTTATTATTATCATGTTTTAAATGTTTTGATATCGCAAAAATGATATATCGCAAGCTTAGTTAACAACATGATAAATGTACTATCATAATTAATTTGTAATATAAATTCTAAACTATTGGAATTTGATTGAGTAAGTGTGATATGCGCAATATGCACTTTGTCGCCCTTATGATTGTGTGATAAGATTGTGGCTCTAATCACACGTGATCCTAAATTGAGTAGTCGTAGTACGATATATCATGTTGTTAACTAAGCTTGTGATATATCATCTTGTTCCTCGATCAACTTTAAAAAAATTGTAATTCACACATATAAAATGAAAATAACACGAATGGAAATTAAGACAAAATTATTGAAGTTTTGGGAATAAATACAAAATATATGATATTATATGTTTAAGGTAAAGTAAGAAAATTACCATTGGTAATATCAGACAATGGAACACGATTATTAGTGTAGGTTTAATCTAGTGTTGTTGCGTTGTATACATGTTCAGATTGATTTTTATTATCTGCACAATTAAAGGTTATACTCCCTTGCTTCTTTAGAAGTGCCACGTATTCTGGTTTTCAGTAAGTGATGCTTTATACAGACTATACGTCTTAAATCTTAAAACGGATCGAATACTACCACATGAGGTGAATAAGGACAAAAGCACGGCAACTTGCCATGTGATTTGTATGTTTTTGACCCGTCTTAAGCTTAAGACTGATAATATCCAACTTAAATGAGTATTTGTATCCATTTTTAGCCAATTCATTAGAATTAGCATATTTTCATCCTGGGTATATATTTGTAACTAAAAGCAATTTATTTTATGTGTGAGATTCATCGTAGTCATTAGTCCACTCACAACATTAATCTTTGTTCAAAAAGTAAATGAAGCATTTTTAAAGAATCGAAAAGAGTCCATATTATGACAAATTAATTAAGCGCGGATAATACGTCTTAAGGAAGACTCACTGATTTGTATATGACAAATTAATTAAATATTGAATTAACATAAATTAGGTTACATTTTTATTACCAACCAAAATACGGGCCAAGCCTACTCCATCGGTATGGAAAAACCCAAAAACCTTAAAAACCCATCATAATGGCCCATAAGCTCGATTTAACAAATTACAAACCCTACTCATTAACAAACCTCATATAAATTTTACCACCCTCTCTACTCTCTAGCCGCCTCCCTAGTGTGGATGGCCCTTTTCTCCTTTATAACAAATCAAAAGACTCATACCTACAATTTCCATGAAAATCCTTCTCTCATAAATTAACACCTAAGTGTCTTCTCGCATGAAAACAACCAACATCCATATAATTTCCTTCCATATTATCCTAGCATTTTTTTTCCTAACATTCACGTTTTTCCAAATTTCTTGCCATGTACTATGTTTTTAATTTCTTTTTGAGACAATGATTATGCTCTTATTCTTTTGGTTTAAATCCTGTAAAGAATAAATTTGTTTTAATTTTCAATTTCTGGGTGTGCAATAATACTATAATGGTTACCTCAAGTCCTATTTTTTTGGTCTAATTTTTGGGTTTCCTTTTACCTTTTTCTGCTCCCCTCAGTTAATCGTTATTCTCTAATTTCTGTAATCTATAATTTTCAATTTCTGGGTTTTTTCACATTGGTCTCATCCGTGTTCAATTTAGTTGTATACATCCATATCTATATAGACTATTATTTTATGTGAAATTATATTACATGATATTACTGTTGGATTATTTCTACTAAAAGTTTAAATGTGCTTTGTCAAATTTCTATATTATCTGAGTTTATTCGTTATTTTATTTTGGTATTTTTTATTATTAATTTCTGAAATATTTTAGTTATTTACTTAAATTTTGTACTTAAAAATCTTCTATGGTTTACTACATTTTTTTTTTATTATTAGTTTTATTATCTTACACTTATTTTCACATTTTTATTTATGTCCTTATTTTATTCTTCTTAAAAGTGGTAAATATCTTATTAGTAATTGTATTGCCTATCATTTAATTTTATGGTAAATATCTTATTAGTAATTCTCATAAATATTTCCGAAACTGAGTTCAACGTAGAAATTCTCTTTGACATTTCCGAAACTGAGTTCAACTTAGAAAATTAGAAATCAAAATCAAAATCCTGTGCAGATGTGGTGGGTCCCCCTTGGAGAAAATTAAAATCGCTGATTGGATTGCTGACGTGGCTTTATAAGAATGCAGTATTTGCTTGGGTTTTAATAGATAGAGGATAACATGACAATAATTTAGACCCGTGCATCGCACATGCATGAAATCTAGTATGTAGTATTTTACAAAAAATCTTGACTATAATAGGTAATATTTTGCAATTTTTCCCTACTTAGACCAAAAGGGTAATAATTAACCAAATACTTATACAATTATACCCTTCGTGTGTGAGTCCTTAACACGGCAGATTCAAATTTTAGTTGCATGGTGTTTCTACAACTTAAAATATTTAAGTGGAGCCTTGTTTAACACGGATACTATGTATCTTAAGCTTTAAGACAGATCAAATACTATCACTTGATGGTAATAAAAATAATTTTTTTAGAATTTTTCAAGCCCGAGTGATTTGCCATGTATTCAATCCCTCTTATACATAACAAGGTTAATATCCGTATTAAATGAGAATTTGTGCAAATACTCTGTACGACCGTATATATAACTATATCTGGTTGAGGTCATTATGATTGTGTATTTGCGTTTACACGAATAAGATATCATGGTTGATTGATCAATACTGACATTCAAGTGATTGCATTTACGGCAAAACTATAATAAAAGTCAATATGGTAAATTTGTGGTTGATTTTCAACAATGTTGGAGGAGATGATAAAAAAGAATACATGATTGAAGTGAAACCATTTGTCATTTGGCTTATCGGATCATTTATACATTGTCATTTTCATTCAATGGGGTCTTACTGACGTGAGAACCAACTGAGTCGCCCAGTAGCTATCGTTCAAGCATTTTTAAATTCCATAATTATTTTAGAAATATCACAGCTTATACGTTGCGTTGAATAAAAAGTTCATATTATTATCCTTACTCATTTATACTTTCTCTATTCTAACTAAATCTATACATTTGATTAAAATATTACTCTTATGTATTACACAAATGTATACAGATGATTGAGATGGAAAAAGTACTACTCCCTCCTATCCAATCCAATGTACCCGTGGAACCGGACACAAGTTTTAAGAAAATGTAATAATGTTACTCATATGCCTTTACGTTTTGTGAGTATAAAGTGAATGGGTGTGATTGTATATTGTAAATAAAAGATTATAATGAGGGTAATGAGGTCCACTTTTTGTTATTTTTTGCCAATAAAGAAAATAGGTACATTGGATTGGATTGTCTTAAAATAGAAAGTGGGTACATTGGATTGGATAGGAGGGAATATATATTAGCCCTCTGCCTTATTATTTATTTACCTTTTCTTTTTTTTTTTGACAAAGAACTACAAAGAACTATACAAAATTGAATTCATTAGTAGTTATTGATAGTGGAAGATAAATGGGCCAAAATGTTTATGTGGATGATAACTTACCATCACACGGTTTTGGAAAAAAAAGATAAATAAATAACTAAGACACATCAATATAGAATAGATAAACAAATGACTCAATAAAATGAGTAGCTTTATTTTCCCAAATAAGGAAATAGTCTGATCACCTACCACTAGTCCCTAGACAACTACTCCATCCTATTCATAATAACTTTTCTCATTCAAGAATGGACAAAAAATTAAGGGTGAGTAATTAAATTTGGTAAAGTATTGAGGTGATGTGAGGTGATTGGAGAGAGAGAATGTATTGTGGGGTATTATTGTGGGGGTGAAGTGATTAAATTAATTATTGTTGTGAGGTAAGGTGATTAAAATAAGATAAAATATGGGTACTGTGGGGTATTGTTGTGGGGGTGATGTGATTAAAATAAGTATAAAAGTTTACCAAAAAAAGAAAAGGGGAATGTATTGTGAATAGATGAAAATGAAAAGAGAAAATGTTATTATGAATAGGAGGGAGTATATCGCTAGAGTTGTCGATCAGTCAGCCGGCTAAGTCAACCAAGAACATGTGAAACCGGATATTGGTCATATTTGGTCAAGTTGGGATCGGCTCGAGCCATTATCTAGTCAAATCGCTTTCATTTAGATCAATAATAAGCTTAATTATTGTCAGGTCATCAATCTTATTAGTTAAATATGGAATTGGGTTCATATAAGTTCGGGTTTGGGTCATCGTTTATCAGATTTATCGGGTATCAAGTTCACAATTGGGTTGGGTCGGCTCAGTTTCATGTTGCTAGATTTTCGGGTTTGTTGGGTAGGGTCTCGGGTGGGTCGGGCATGGACAAGTTTATCGGATTGTATCCGGTGTCGAGTCTACAACGGGTCGGGTTGACTATGTTTCAAGTTGCTAGATTTTGTGGCCATGTCGCGCGGGTCGGTTGGGGTTTGTTGGGTCGAGACAAGTTTGTCAACTCTAGCTAATAACAACATTGTCTCAACTCTATTTAATTTGAGGGTTGGAATAAGGTATTTCATAATTTTTATGTAAACTATCCTGAAGCACAAAGGTAAAAATATAAATAGGATGTAAATTAATTATAACATCTTAATATAATTAATATATTGTTTTATTGATATATAGGCTTATACTCCCTCCCATCCAAAATAAAGGTTACACTTGCCTTATTCGGACTATCCAAACCAAACTACCCATTCCCCTTTTGGTAATAAATAAGACCAAATACTCCTAAATGTCCTACATATTTACAGAAAATGCCATTATCATGACACTCTTTTAGTTAATCTTTAGGTGGTCCTACTTCTATTCCCATAATACCCCTCCTTTTTATAGTTTCTTAAAACTTGTGCTCTTTCCCATGTAACCTTTGGTTTGGATGGGAAGGAGTAGATTGAAGGATCCTTTAATAATTGTTTTAGCAGGGGTTCCAAGTAACTGGGTGAGGACCTGGAGAAGATATTCTATCAATGGCTATAAGTTTTGTGCTTTTAAAGAGGGAGTTGATGTTCCGAAAGCTACTATAAGCAATGAGGTTTGTGTGAGTTCTACTGAAGGGTTGGACTACTACGAAACCCTTAATGAAGTTGTTGAGCTTTCTTATTACACAAATTCTTATTTAAGACGGAGGTATCCGTCTTAAGCTTAAGACGGATATCATATTCTCTCACAAAATACCCATCAAGGGTGAGTGGAGAGCACATGAGGGGTGCCCACCTTGTCCCCTCTACCCATTTCCTCTCACAAAATACCCGTTGCAAGATCCGACCCGTCTTAAGCAAGACCTACTGTTCTTATTATACCGAGCACAGGATTTATAAGGCCATATTGTTTAAATTTGATTGGTTTGATAATTCCCCACAATGAGTTAGTATCCATAAGGTATACGGACTTGTTGATGTAAACATAAAAAAGAAACTTCGTGGACATAACCCACTCGTGGCAGCTTTTCAAGTCGATCAAGTGTGTTATGCTCCTTATCCAACCACTAAGAAAGATAATCAACGGTCCACAGTTTTTAAAATCAAGTCAAGATCGCATGTTGATGCTCTTGTTGACGAAATTGTCTTCCAAGAAGATGTGGTTGTCAGTAGTCAGTCAATTTCACCAATTTTGGTGGAAGAGACACAAAGTGAGGATGAATATGAAGTGGTTGTTGAAAGGGGTGAAGGGGAGTATGACAAGTACATCGATGAAAAAAAGGAAAAAGATGATGAAGATGAAGAAAGTCAAGAAGTACAAAATGAGGAAGATGAGGAAGATGAGGAATGCTTTTTTCAGATGATGAAACTTTGTTGATTTGTAGTGACAGTGATAGTGAGGGTCACTAATTGTAATTCTAAATTAGTGATAATAATCTATTTGTACAAAAGTATGAATTTAGTCAAAATAAAATTAATTAAATTTGAAACTTTGCATTGTAATTCAAAAAGTTTGCTCACGGTTTTTATATATTGAACTACCTAACAATTTCCATTGTATATAGCTTTTACTTATGGCAGGTGAGTTTATAAACCGGCTCATAGGTAACACTAGTCGATCTCGTCGTGCTGATGAGGAGGAGAACGAGGAGGAGGTGGCCTCAGACCACCACGAGCAGGAGCAGGTTACGATACCGACTACGCAACATGAAACTTTTACGACGCGGGTAATTCTGTCTCGCAATCCTGACATAGGCCATTGGTAAGTGTCTCATATATAGAAATTTTTTTTTATCGCTAACTTTATTTTATTATAACTTTTACTAACTTTTATTATAACTTTTATTATCGCGTTCGTTCTAATATGTATCTATTTCAGGTGGGATGACAAGCCGATCAAGCAATACGTTACTTGGTCTTTCATTCGTACCATCGGCCGGGAGTACTTCACCAAATGGAGTGAAGCGAGCCATTCACAGTGTAGGCGGATGTATGAATACTTTCAGGTATATTTTATTACGGTTCTAGCTATTACTAAAATGTAATTGTTTTCATTCAAAACGTGATGATGTACAATTTTAGCAATTACTAACAAGTTGTTTATGATGAAATAGAATCATGTGAACTCGGTGGAACCGAACTACGACCCGAAGCCCGAATGGCAGAAACAGGTCACGAGGCGGATTACCTCACTTGTTGGTGGCCTCAAATATAACAAAAAAAGGCCGGATTGGGTGCCTGAATCTTGCTGGGAAACCATTAGAAAAAGGCCCGTAAGCGATCCTGAATTTGCCAAGAAGTCCAACATAAACAAGGTAAATAGACAGTCGGGTGGCGAGAAAGCTTTGGGCACCCATACTCTAGGCAGGAAGAGTTGTTCCGATGCGTTTAAAGAATTGGTAAGTTCTTTATTTTTTCTTTCACAAATTGCATATTATGAAGGATTAATATTGCCGATATATCACTTAAATTTTTTTATACTACTTTCGGGTTGATCCTACGCCGTACAAGTTGTTTGAAAAAACAAAGAAAAACAAAAAGGGCGAATGGGTTAATCCTAGAGCTGCTAAGACAAACGTAAGTTTGTCTAACTATTACTAAGGAGTTTTTTTTATATCCAACTTTAATACTATTTATTAGCTTTGTTTTTTTTTTATCACTTAATGTTTTTAATTATACAACTTTTTTTTGTTTTTCAGGAAGCTTACACCGAAGAGATGAGTCAGCCAACGCCAACGGGCGAGACCCCAGACGAGTTCCATGCATACTATAAAGCTACAGATGGTTTCGATAAGAAGTCGAGGCTATTCGGGATGGGAGACAAGGGGAAAGAAGTGTGGTATGATCCACCTTGCAACAAAAGTACACGCCCGACTGATTAGACTCGATTCGCAAGTGAAAATACTCAAATGAAGGAGCAATTGAGTGCACTTGCGAATGAAAGAGAAAATGAGCGAGCCGCCCGACTTGCCCTTACTTGAAGCACAAGTACGGGCCAATCAACAACAAATGGAGAGCCAAGCCGAGCAAATGGCCGACATGCAAGCGGCGTTGATGGTGTTTCTTCCTCCGGGCTCGTGCCATTTCCCACCTCCACATCCAAGAGACGACAACGCGGACGACGGACACGGCTTTGGACGGGGTTCCGTTACCCCCTTAGGTTAGTAATTTATCATCTACTTAAGTTAGTGGTTATGTCAAAGACATTAGTTTTGTCTAAATTAGTGAATCCGTTGAATTTGTAAGTTTGTAAGAAAGTTGTATGAATTTGTTTAACTTTTTATGCAATGAATTTTTTTTCCAATTTCCATCGATCTTCCGTCTTATATTTGTTGCCTTTTGTTGATTCCCGCTCATGCGTTCGACGTGAGTATGAATTACCGCTTTGCGGTCGACGAATGTATTTTCTGTATTGCAGGTTTTGTTGAAATTTCCACCGTTTAAAACAATGCAAAATACGCATTGTGGCTGGACAGCAGGCTGCCGTTTCCAGCCACTGCTACATTGACTACTGACGGAAATTCCGTCAGTAAAGTCAAGATAATATTGACTTTACTGACGGAAATTCCGTCAGTAAGGTCAATATTATCTTGACTAAATCAGGATAATATTGACTGTACTGACGGAAATTTCGTCATAAAGTCAATATTATCTTGACTTTACTGACGGAATTTCCGTCAGTAGAGTCAAGATTATCCTGAGAAGGTCAAGATAATCTTGACTGTACTGACGGAAATTCCGTCAGTAAAGTCAATATATTTGCGTCAGTACGGTCAAGATTATCTTGACTTTCACTTAAACTGGCTGACGAATCATCCGTCAGTAAACCGTCAGTAAATGTGTTTACTGACGGAAAATCCGTCAGAAGTCAAATTTTTGTTACCATTTGAAGTGACGCACGTTACTGACGGAATTTCCGTCAGTAAGTGACTTTACTGACGGAATTTTGGTGTTCCTGACGGATTTTTTCAGTCAGTTTCCCGAGTTCGTTTGTTAGTGTACACTATGTTTTCACATTACGAACAAATAACACGAAAAGATAGTATCAAGGTTCATAGATTCACCATTATATGGATAAAAGACGAATAACAAGAAAATATTGTTTATTTACTTATATGCAAGTATTTTAGTTAATTAATAATATTATTCACGATTATATGGACAAACACCCGAGCGTAAAATTATTGTCGTCTAACGTTTTTAATCATCATTTAAAAAAAATCGTTATTATGACTTTTCGTCGTTATTTATCGTTAAATTATTTAACATTATTGGTAAAGGGAGGCGAGAAGTGAATGAGGAGTTTAACTATCCTTAAATTGTTCAATTCCCCCTACTTTCCCTCCAATTATTATTATTCACACACACCCAAAAGAGATGAACAACATCACCAGCATTCGACCATCATCACCGCCACCATATATACTTGTTGTCGACCTGTCATTGCTGTACTATAATGACAAAGAAGAAAATGTGACACCGAAGAGTATGGATCCAAGTACCTAAGAATGAGAGGGGGTGAATTAGGTGTCCTTTTTAATTTTTTTTCCATGTAGTTTAAGGACATAATAGAGACAAAGCGTCAATTTCTTGAGAGACTTAATAGTTTGTTAAGTTCATAAAGAAAGACGGCAAGATTATGTCATAGTGATTCTATATTTTGCGTAATGAAATAGCAAGAGATAAACAGCGGAAATTAAAGCACACAAGACGTTTTTAAAACTGGTTCAGCTTCTACTCCGAAGCCTACATCTAGTGTTATTTTATTGATGTTTAGAAATTAACTCTAATGACTAAACTAGAGCTGGCAAAAGGTGACCCGACCCGAAGAACCGACCTGACTTATCCGAAAACCGACCTGATAGAACCCGTAAATTTGCTGAACTGAAACCGACCTGAACCGACCCGAAGGTTAACCGATAAACCGATAGAACCTGAAATGATATGACCCGAACCGACTTGGGACTCGACCCGACCCGACCCGAAACCCGATTCACCCACAAACCCGACCTGACCCAAACCGAACTGAACCGACATGTAACCCGTTTTAACCCGATTAACTCGACCCGACTCATAGCCAAATAATCTTTTTTAAGAATCTAAATTCCTTTATAGTTTGTTTTTTTTGTTAATAAATTTGATATAAAAAATTATCGCTCATTTTATTTTTCAAAACAAAATGTAATCTTAAAATAAATAGTCAGTTGTAAATTTAGTATGCTATATTCCTAGTTAAACTTATTAATAATTATTTTGCAAGTGATATATGTAGAAAATTTTAAATTAACGCTTTGTGAGAAAAATAGTGTTTAGTTTTGGCTTCATTGAGAACAATAAAGGGAAGAAAGAGTTATGAGTTATGACCATACAATCCGACCTCGGTTATTAATTATGATCTTAAAATCCAAACCTCAAATACACCATTCTAATAGAGCCTATTCAAACTTAAATACGTAGGATCACCGTCAAGATAATAAATAAAATCTATTTCATAGGTAATTCATTTATTTCCTTGCCATAATTCGTATGTCAAATGTTCAAAACTATGAACTACATAAACAACTGATTAATTTAGACCAAAAACATTATTTTTTGTCCATAATATAGGCGAATCCGACACTGGATAGGCACTCTTGTCATATACTTATAACCGAGGTCGAGCAACATACGTGTTCAATGAAATTATACAATCATCAACTTTTATAGTGTTATACTCTTATATTATACAAATATCTTTTGTATCGAGTTCCTCTAATCCAATATTATAATTCATAAGTTCAACAGTGATCTTTTAACAGAACGACCCGACCATTGACCCGATTAATTTTCAAATTTAAGACGACAATATAAAATACCCGACCCATCAGTAACCCGAAACCAAACCGGTCTCGACCTGATCAAGCATATTGACCTGATATATCCCGACTCATTGGTCAACCGATCCGAAACTAAACCGACCTGTTGTAGTTATTGACCCGATTAACCTGACCCGTAAGCGACCCAACCCGAACCCGACTCGACCTGAATAAGCAACTTGACCCGACCAAACCCGAGCCCAACATGACCCGAACTGCCTGAACCCGACCCGTAACCGACCTGATTGACCCGATTGCCACCTCTAGACTAAACCTCTTACAATAGAATAACTACCCCAATCAACTAAGATTGCACTCAAACTCAAGGCTACTCCGCCTCAAGAGTCTTTTGTTCATATCTTCTGGTTTAATGAGACAGATATTTCAATTGTTCTCTTTAAAGAACAGGGAGATGAACAGTTTGCCTTAAACGCAAGAAACCGAACAAGCTTACAAATGTCACAGTGCACCGAACTGATTCACTAGAGATTTTTCAAGTAAACACGTGAAGACTTTTAAAACAAGAAACTGATTTTGCAAAACACTTTGAAAAACAAGAACTTTGAAAGTTAGAAATGATTTTCTCTTGAATGCTCAGAAAAGTCTTAAGGATAAAGTGTTTATTCATAGAAGATAAAGTGGTTAAGTGAGGAAAAATATAAAATATCTTTCTCACAAGACATACTTGGAGACAAAACACAATTTGCACATGGGGTTTGATTTGTGTCTGCTTGGTAGAAAAAGTTTTACCAGAATGGACAAAGGTAAAGTAGGCTTTCATAAGTTACCTCTTTTTACTTTTATCCATTTTGGGAAAGAAGTGAAAATCCCTTTTTGACTTTTGAAAAGGTGGGCCAAGCAGATTCCAAAATGGATCTCCTCCTCCCAATTTCTCTTTTTCTTTGTTTTAAATAAATCAAGTAAATCAGAAAAAGATTACAAAGATATTTCTAACTTTGGATTTCGGTTTTAAGAAAGTTTTCTCCCATATCGCTGAATCAAAAACCACAGTGACTTACACTGTGGTTTTGCAGATACTTTGACAAGAATAAGCGAGTTAAACTACCTTTGATACAACACATCAAACTTTTTAGCTAAAGGCTTCTTCTTGATCTGATTTTTCATGTTCTCTTCTCTTGATATTTAGCTTGGATTCTTCATGCTTCATTTAGAATCTTAAGGATTCTTCATGCCAAAAATGAGAATCTTTAAGACAAACACATACAATTAAAATACCACATGGGAACTTGGCATCAACAACAATCTTAATCCTAACAAATTCCCCCTTTGATGATGTCAAATCCAAGAAATTAAATTGTGAGTGTATATTCCCCCCTATGCCCATGGCGAGTTGGTCAATGATAGAACAATATAGTATTTTCATCTACATGATCAAAAGAGTTAAGAATCACAAAGGTATCAATTGAGTTTCCCATCTAAACAAGGTTGCCAATATTCATACGATGAACGAGGGCCTAAGAGTTGAAAAATCACATAAATACTTAATTTAATCACTTTCCACTCTTGACATCATCAAAGAGAGATCACAAGAAAAAGACGCACACAATCATCAGTTTAGTCTAAAGCATGCAAAATATAAGTCTTAAACTTGTCACAAGGTTAACATAAGCCGAAAGCAAAGGGAGAGGGTTCAAAATAGTGAAGGTAAGGGAGTCATTTAAGGCAGCATTCTTGGCAGCCTCCAAGCGTTCCAATCGTTATGAGATATCATCACATGCACCGCGAAGTAAACCCACCTCAGTGCGAAGTTTGGTGATATCGGCATTAACTTGAGAGAGTAATTTTGTGAGGGGAGCAAGGTTGTTGGAGGAGGATGCTTCCTTATGACCACCTTTGTTGTATCGAAAGATGACATCATTGTTTCGAACCTCCATGTACATTCTGGACAACATCCCTTCATTCATTAGGCCGGAGAGATTTTCAGTTCCCTTGCTATTGGTATCTACCACACGCTCAGTCAGAAACACATAGGACAACCAGTTCCCATATGGAAGGACTAGCTTGATATCCCTTATCCCGGCTTGAATCCTATCAGCCACTTCTTTAATTTTATGAGACATTAGGACATGGAGGTTTATGGGTTGACGATGGATCAAATGGTAGAGTAAGACCATATCCATTATTGAGCATCTCCCTCGATTGTCATTGTTAGGCATAAGAACTCGGAACATGAGGTTAAACAGAAGATGGTGTGGTGGTTGAAGTTCAGTTGCTTTAATGATTGATGAGCCATTGTTGTCGGGTTTGAGGGTGGCCATAATTTGTTGTGGAGTGAATCCTTCGATTTCTGACCAACTGTTGTTTGGGTAAGTGTCTAGACCAGTGCATGGGATAAAGATGTGCTTGGTTAGAGTGCTTGTGGTAAGGACGAGAGATTTGTTGTTAATGGGAGCAGATAAAGTCCTAGATGCCACATCAACAATCACTGTGGCATAGAATTGAGCCAACTCTGGAGTATCTCAACCCATTTTTGTAGTTGAATTTCTAATTTGAAGAACTGAAAGGCGTAGGAGATGAGTCATACCAAGAGGTTAAGTATCGGCGGCCACTGTGAACGTTGTATTTCAGCACTTCAGTGCATAGCTCGAAAGTCTCCGAAGGCAGATCCAGTTTGGCCAGATGATTGAAGGCATCAGTCTTATATCATTCAGTGAAGACCAGAATGATTTCGGTGCATGAGTTGACTGGTGGTTTGATCTCAGAACTCTCGCCGATCTTTGCTTTCCCATTGTTGTTTTTGGTGGCAAGTTTCCTTCTTTTGGTTGTGGGTTTTGTGGGTTTGTTCTGTTTCTCAAGCAAGAGAGTTGAGATGGGCTCTTCCTCATTGGGTTCATCATCTTCATCATCTTCAATGGTTGCATGAAGCCTTTTCCTTTTTCGAGGCAAAGGACTCACCCTAGAGACGGTTTTATCAGTTTCGACTTCTTTTTCAGTGTTTGGTTCCAACTCGGTTTTCGATTCGCCTGCTTCCTTTTCCCCTTCAATATGGCTTTCTTCCCTTTCATCAGCCGGCAGTTTTACCAACATAACCGGTTTTCTTTTCCTCTGAACCAGTTTCCTTTTCCATTGAACCGGTTTCTTTTTCCTCCAAACCGGTTTTACCAACATATTGAATACAAACCAAATAAAGCAACATAATGTTTTCCCAAAATGGAACATTGAGCCATGACCCCTCTCTTGACTTGTCAAATCAGTCAAACCTAAAGCCTAACCTCACACTCAACTGATTCCCAATATCTACCTTTATTCCCTCCTAATTAACTTCCACCACTTCAAAATTTAAAAGTCAAACTCACCTTTCACCCTCTCTCTACATTAAACCGACAACACCCCTCTATCTCCCACCTCTTACCCAAACCCTATAAATACACCAAATTGCCGCCAAAGAAGTCTCTTGCCACCATTAATAAAGAACTCAAGACCTTACAGAGTTCCTACAGGCCAAAAACTACCAAGGCAATGACCTCTCCTTCCAAAACCATGGCACCAAAGAAACCAAAGGTGGTGGCTATTCCAAAAGCCACAACAAAGCCGACTGTGACTAGGAAGAAATCGGTGGCTCAAAAGAGAAAACCACCATTGACTAAGAAACCGGGAATGGTTACTGAGGAAGAAGACGAGACTCCAGAAACCGGCTCGGAAGAAGAAAACCTAGGGTCAATGAAAAAGGAGACTAATCCTTGTGAAAAAAAACCGGTTTACAGGAAAAAAAAATTGGTTCAACGGAAAAGAAAACCGGTTTAGAGGAAAAGGAAACCGGTTCTATTGGTAAAATTGTCGGCTCTATGGAAAAGAAAACCGGTTTAGAGGAATGGGAAACCGGTTCTGTTGGTAAAGCTGTGGGCTCTGATGAAAGGGAAGAAAGCCATATTGAAGGGGAAAGGGAAGCAGGCGAATCGGAAACCGAGTTGGAACCATGAGAAAGAAGTCGAAACTGAGAAAACCATCTCTAGGGTGAGTCCTTTGCCTCCAAAAAGGAAAAGGCTTCATGCAACCTTTGAAGATGACAAAGATGAAGAGCTCATTGAGAAACAGAGCAAACCCACAAAACCCACAACCAAAAGAAGGAAACTTGGCACCAAAAACAACAATGGAAAAGCAAAGATCGGCGAGATTTCTGAGATCAAAGCACCAGTCAACTCATGCACCGAAATCATTCTGGTCTTCACTGAACGATATAAGACTGATGCCTTCAATCATCTGGCCAAACTAGATCTGCCTCTAGAGACTTTCAGGCTATGCACTGAAGTGCTGAAATGCAACCTTCACAGTGGCCGCCGATACTTCCTCTCTTGGTATGACTCATCTCCAGCCTTTCAGTTCTTCAAATTAGTAATTCAAGCACAAAATTAGGTTGAGCTACCCTGTGTATATCTCGCAGTTGGCTCAATTCTATGCCACAGTGACTGTTGATGTGACATCTAGGACTTTATCTGCTCTCATTAACAACAAACCTCTCGTGCTTACCACAACCACTCTAGCCGATCACATCTCTATCCCATGCACTGGTCTAGACACTTACCCTAAAAACAGTTGGTCAGAAATTGAAGGATTCACTCCACAACAAATTATGGCCACCCTCAAACCCGACAACAATGGCTCATTAATCATTAAAGCAACCGAACTTCAACCACCACATCGTCTTCTATTTAACCTCATGTTCCGAGTTCTTATGCCTGACAATGACAATCGAGGAGATGATCAATAACAGATATGGTCTTACTCTACCAATTGATCCATCATCAACCCATAAACCTCCATATCCTCATGTTTCATAAAATCAAACAAGTGGCTGATGAGATTCAAGCCGGGAGAAGGGATATCAAGCTAGTCCTTCCATATGGGAACTAGTTGTCCTATGTGTTTCTGATTGAGCATGTGGTAGATACCAATAGCAAGGGAACTGAAAATATCTCCGACCTAATGAATGAAGGGATGTTGTCCAGAATGTACATGGAGGTTCGAAACAATGAAGTCATCTATCGATACAACAAAGGTGGTCACAAGGAAGGATCCTCCTTCAACAACCTTGCTCCCCTCACAAAATTACTCTCTCAAGTTGCTGCCGATATCACCAAATTTCGCACTGAGGTGGGCTCACTTCGCAGTGTATGTGATGATATCTCAGAACGATTGGAACATTTGGAGGCTGCCAAGAATGCTGCCTAAAAACATTCCCTTACCTTCACTATTTTGAACCCCCTCCCTTTGCTCTCGGCTTATGTTAATCTTATGAGAAGACTATGTTTGCTTTCTTGTGTTTAAGACTTATATTTTGCACGCTTTAGACTAAACTGATGATTGTGTGCGTCTTTTTCTTGTGATCTCTTCTTGATGATGTCAAGAGGGGGAAGTGACTAAATTAAGTATTTATTTGATTTTGCAACTCTTAGGCCCTCGTTCACCGTATGAATATTGGCAACCTTGATTGGTTGGGAAACTCAATTTATACATTTGTGATTCTTGACTCTCTTGATCATGTTGAAGAAAATGCTCTATTGATAGGGAAAATACACTCAGAATTTAATTTCTTGGACTTGTCATCATCAAAGGAGAATTTGTTAGGATTAAGAGAGTTGATGATGACAAGTCCCCATGTGGTATTTTAATTGTGTGTGTTTGTCTTTAAGATTCTCATTTGTAGCATGAAAAATCCGTCTTAAGATTCTAAATGGAGCATGAAGAATCCAAGCTAAACAACAAGAGAATCAAAGAACATGAAAAATCTAATCAAGAAGAAGCCCTTGGCTAAAAAGTTGTATCAAAGGTAGTTTAACTTGCTTACTCTTGTCAATGTATCTGCAAAACCACATTGTAAGTCATTGCGGTTTCTGATTCAGCGATATGAGAGAAAACTTTCGTAAGCAGAAATCCAAAATTAGAAATATCTTTTTAATCTTTTTCTGGTTTATTTGATTTATTTAAAACAAAGAAAAAGAGAAATTGAGAGGAGGAGACACATTTTGGAATTGCTTGGCCCACCTATTCTAAAGTCAAAAAGAGATTTTAACTTTTTTTCCCAAAATGGATAAAATTAAAAAGGGGTAACTTATGAAAGCCTACTTTACCTTTGTTCATTCTGGTAAAACCTTTTCTACCGACACAAATCAAACCACATGTGTAAATTGTCATCATCAACAATCTTAATCTAACGGATACTAAACCATTACAACTTAAATGACCGATAATTAACCAATACAAACAAATTTTGATAAACCATGAAAATGAGAGCATCATCGCACAACAATATGCAACCACAATTTATAGCCCTAAATATAATAGCAACTGATATTAAAACGAGCATTGATCCACATATTTTTTTCTCTACAACTACGAAGTTAAGAAGATGACTACACTTGTTTAATTAACTCTTTAGGAAAAGTTCTAGATTTCTAGTTAAGGAAGAGATAACATCCAAGTTTAATTATTTGCTTGCTGTTAAATGGTTTGAAACAATGTCTTTTCACAAAATTTATAGAGCAAAATTAACTTTGAAGGTCAAAAACTTGGGTAAGCAAAGTACTAAAATAGGACGGAATGAGAATTAACAATATCGGGTGAGCTTGTGAGGTTTAAATGAAATAACTCACCCCCAAACCGAAAAAGCCTACCCCTCTAACCGAAGGACCATCTTTCTCAAGTCCAGCAGACTTTGAAATGGTAGTACCTTAAAATCAGATGCATAATGCACCCATATCAGGCACTGCTCCTTCTCGTCTAGTGGAAGGCGCTTTATTAGCTGGTGTCTTCTTCTTCCCTTGCTTCCCTCTGTTGCCTCTTGCAGAATTCGCTTCATATTCACTGGTGACATCAAAGCAACACAATACATCAGTAAACTCTTTGATTGCGGAAAGCAATCATAACCACCCAAGGTGACCCACCAAGCAGGCAAGGTTGCCTGAAACGCTCTCAGAGCGACTAATAAAGGGCAGCCTGGTGCACGATGGCGTCCCTGCAAGGCGAAGGTCTGGGGATAGTCCCCACCATAAAGTGTAATAGAGGCAAGCCTTTAGCCTTCCCTTGCCATTTTGGCAAGAGGGCCGCTCCAAGGACTTGAACCCATGACTTCTCGGTCACATTGCAACACCTTAACCAGTGTGAAGGCTAGGAAAAGAGGTGAGACCATCATTTGTTTACCTTTAGTTTTAACACAAAGACCTAGGAAAATCGGTGGGACCATTTTTTTGCTATTACTTTCGAACTATGTTGCTCTGAGTCTCCGACACTTCACTTAGTTGTCATGTCGCGTGTCCGACACGACAAAACATATCGACACTTCACTTTGGACCACAAAATAGAAAACTTCGCACAAAAGAGCCATTTCCGACACGTGTCCGACACGACACCGCGTCGGAGAGTCAAGAGTTACACAGCTTTCGGATGACTGGTATTGCTTATACACAAATTGTAACAAGTCCAATTATATGCTAATACATGCGTTTTACAATAATGCTTATGTAAGACGGGCTTATAAAAGTACTTGTGACCAAACTTTAAGGTACGATTTCACAAAAACCACTACTACTTATGACGCAAACCATTTGCATAATAGGATTGTAGTATTCTCTCCTTGAGAGGGAACTAGGGAAAAATATCAATACATTTCCAGTTAATAGCATCATCTAAATTCCTTTTCCGTATTACTAGGGAATTTTGCTTAACATATTTGGAACATCCTCGATAAAAGGATAGGTAGTATCACAAGAAGGTAACTGTCCATAAGTGTTACAAGTTTACAACTCATGGCTAAATTTATGTAAGAGGCACGTCCTCAGCCCTCCCATGTTTAGGACATCAAGGAAAGTAGAGAACCATCAAAATATTAACTAGCAATGAACGAATGAAACCATACTTTTAATTTATTGCACGCTAAATTCAAAGGAACGAATGAAAAAAAGTACATAGAGCTACTTTTAAAACCATACACTTGAAATTTAGAGGCGGCCCTTCCAGTTGCTGCTCCACAACAAGCCTTATACTTCTTATTTGATCCACATGGACAGACCTTGTTTCTAGGGATTTTCTGCAAGCAAAGACCACAAAATAGATTTCCAGTTTATGAATCATAAAATGTTTTTCAAGGGGGAAAACCATCTACCCTATTTGCCAATGAAAGAAAAAGACACGAGTTATGTGGCCAGTGACCTAACTTCTGAAACCCAAAAAAAAAATCATGTCAAAAAAAAAAACAATGTGGAGACCAGTGGGAGGGAAGATGTGGTAACGAAACAAGGACATAGAATCTACTCACCTTATCAACAATGGAAGATGATTTACAGCCAACAACCGTTTTTGTGTCAACTGATTGATCTACACCATTAGCAGACGCTCCCTTATCCACAAGTTTATTTGAGTTTTTATTGTCCTCAAAGCCTAAGTTCACGAGAAAAGATGGAAGTTGAAACAGTCACTCAATGCCAGCAAACAACCAAACAGAAGAAGAAGGCGGAACAACTATGCAAACTATGCCACACCAGCACTCACCTTTGTTATCAATGTCATCCTCAAAAAGAACACAATTTTGCTTAACTGCTTCTCCAGAATCTCTCTCTGCTATCAGGAACTCAATTGCAGCATCGGCATCACCATCTACTAGCTGTAAAACCTGCGGAAAATTAAGAAGGAAAAAATAATGAAATATCAAGTTCATAAGAGTTTCCGACATATAAATTACAATAACAAACTATTAACCATTGACCAATCTGTTTTACAAGGTCACTCTGCAACATCAGGATCAATAGTTCAAATATCTAAGTATATGGAGTAAATGAATAGTGAACCTTTATCAATAGTTCAAATCACCTTTCTTTAAAGGAGCAAAAGTGTGAAGAAAAATGAATGAAAAGTAAATAAAGGTGAACTTCAGTCAAATATCTTAGTATCGGGAGCTAATGTTCACATTTCCATGTTGATATCTCTGATCCTCATTCTGAGAGGGCATGAAAAAGTGCATTGTTGCAAAAAAAAAAGCAGCGCAAATGGCGGCTCTATCTTGGTACTATATTTATTATGTCCACCTAAATTTTTATATGTACCTATTCTCTCCTCATCCACATTGTTACAACAGTTGTATGCCGAATTGAAACCACTCCCAACTTCCCTTTCCATACATTCTAACATTTCCCATTCTACTCATGTTTTAAAAGCAATGTATAAAAATTCAGTCGACTTTTTCTGCTCTCAAAATGCAGAGACTTTCGGTGTTACTATCAGAAGCTTGCACTGAATATCAAAGAAAGCCAAACCTTTATAATATTGCATTTTAGAAGGTAACTTCACCTGTTCAACTTTTTCAGCGTTATTGCAGTTACTGCTAGCCATTACCATTTTCATGGTTCCGCTGTACTCAGAAGTTTTTCCATTTGAATGAGCACTTGGACTTTTTGCTGCTTGTGAACTTGCTGTAAGATTAACATCAGCCTATATAAGTAGAGGAAATCAGTACCTCTTCTACAGAATGTCAAAGCTAATGATGTGAGTGCTTTTTAACCACCATAAGCCAAACTGAAGACGAATAATAGTACCAGCTTGGAACGAGAAACTGAAAGCATGGACTAATGATCGAAGTAATCCTCCTTATTAAAAGAAGTCAGCTTTTATCCAAGTAGATCCATGTTTCATCGAATCTATAAATATAAATTGGTAAAAAAACAAAAACCTTAATAGAGACTGGTTTTGCTGGTCCATCACAAGGATCTTCTTTCATTCTCACACTGTTGTAATGCTCTCCATCATGATAAGACCTGTAGAGAGGCAATTTATGCATAGAAAAATAGTTGGAAGCTGGGAACGTATACTGAACTTCACCTATATGTGGCACCAAGTTATGAAGTGATGTACCAATGCCACTGCCTGAAGTACTCTCGTGAATTCCAATTCTGTAGAAAAAAAGCTATTGGAATACCGAGTGGCAGTCACATAGAGAGACCGCACAGGTTTTTGGACAACCAACGTTTTCAATGTTAAGCTTTGTCTAATTTGAAAAACTTATGATACCAAAATAAAAGGAAATAATCGACAATCACATTAAATTGACCCCACACTCTAAAACTCGACTATGTCACTGGTAATACCTTTGCAAAGAACCACATACTTTACCCCACGAAGAAGCTAAGAAAACAACCATTTTCCAAAGATAGTTAAAAAAAGATCCCTGATAGAGAATTATGCTCCAACCAAATGCCCTAGAAAACAAGCAGACTATTTATTGTACAAACTACCAAGGACTCAAGTTCAAGGTCTTTGGCTCCCACTAAAACAAATAAAAACAAGCAGTAGACAATCAGCGACCTGGCATGCCTAGTGTAGCTGGCTATCATATAATAGCTCTAGTTGGACAATACTTAATAGATACAGAGAGTATGAGAATGAAAATTACTTACAAATGAATCATGCTTCCATGACTTCCGAAATTCTGTATATACCATCGAGGTGACATATGCTGCAATATCAACATGATCAGCAAAAAATTCACTACTGCTGAATCGACTTATAATCCGGTACATTTATCCAAGAAAATTTTATGTACAACTCCAAATACAGATAATTCAAAACTATTGTGTGATCCAAATCAAGCAAAATATTTTAAACCATAGATTTTGAAAACAATAATAGAACTCGCACTACATGAGCAGAACGAGTGTTTAGAAAGTAATTGTCATGTGAGATATCTATACAATCAGGAGTGACCTTCAGTTATTTAGTGTCGAGGACTTGTCGACTTGAATAACTTTCTCGTCACAAAATACATTCTAGTTGTATATTATTTTTTATTAGTATATTGACTATATTCTTAATTCAGACTACTCTTTCCTTTCTCTTCCTCCCTTATTTTCCAACCCTGACTTCCAAACCCTCATAGGAATATTGGGCAAAGCCAAGGGGCATAACTTGATCCCATCCCCACACTCATTATTTGTCCCCATCTCCGACCACAACAATCACCATTATTTACCCTCGCGTCACAGCCTATTATCACCATGCTTATGGGTGCAATTGATGCATCATCTAACCATCATGTTTTCCTTTATTATGAAGGCATCATCAAGTGTATCAATAACCACCATCACACTCTATCATTAGTGCATCCATGTGCACTTATCTCCATCGATATCAAAATATTAAGTGAGTTCTATGACACTGCACTCTCTTTTCTCCGAAAATAAAAAGCCCTAATTCCTTAACTCATCAATTATGGGCTACCATCTACCAATTTTGGTGGTGATAAGCCCTAACTTTCATTTTATATCTAAATAGCAATTAGTTTTAGGATTATTTCATAGGAATAATCCAACCTATTGGTGCCCTTCTTATATTACTCCATCCTTTAAGTTATCCTAATTTAATCCATCCTATATCACCCTTCTTCCCGGAACAAACTCACCTAATTTTTTACCGGTTACAATAGGTTGCCTCTCTTTATTTAAGTCTTACTTGTGTTATTTCCTTTCCTTTTGTTCACCATCTCCATCTTCTCTGAATTCCAACTTCACTTTCTTCATCTACTCTGTTGTCTTTCTCTTCTTCTTCTTTGCTCTGTCACCTTCATCTTCTTCTTCTTCTGGCCAACCCACCCGCCTTCTCTGACAACCAAGCCATACACCATCACCATCGTTCCCTGCGTGACCACTAAACCACCATTCCTACTTTCTTTCACTTTTTCCGACCACCAAACACCATTACTGCATGTACAGCCGACACCAACATCATATCTATCTTTCCTCGCCGGAAACCGTCTCGTTGTTCTAAACTCGGGTTATTTTGGGTTTTTCATGTGCTTTTGGGCGTGTTGAGCTAGAATTCTTGGTGGTCGATTTACTTTAATGGGTTAACTTCCAATTTTGATCAATTAGAAATTAATCTATGTTTAGAATCTTTAATTATTTTGGTAAATAGTTTTCTGTATGTACTAGTTGAAGGAAATTTTGGGTTTTGTCTTCAATTTTTGATTTTCTGATGTTTGTGTTCAATTTTTTTTGTGGGTTTCTCTGGGTTGTAAGTGATTTTGATGGGTGTTCTCTATGGGTAGGCGTTGGTGATGATGCATTGATGAAGATGAAGGCTACTCAGAGCTCCGACAAGTAGTGATACCAAAGGTTAGTTTACGACAATGGGGGATGGAGGATTTATATCACTACCAGGGATGAGAATGTGGGCGATGACATTCGCCGTCAAATGGAGAAGGAGGGAAACGGAGTAGTAGTGGTTGGTGCGTTGAGAAGGGTGGATGAGTGTTGGTTGTTGGTGAATTGGCGGTGGTGTCGTTTGTTCAATACACCTTTATGTCTGTTGAACCATTAAAAAAATAAGGGCAACCTGTTGTTCAGGTTGCCCTTCTTAATAATGTGTTTGGGGAAGGAGGGTGGTATAAGAGGGATTAAATTAGGATAACTTAAAGGATAGAGTAGTATAGGAAGGGCACCTATAGGTTGGATTATTCCTATGAAATAATCCTTAGTTTTATGGTTATAACGACTCTTCTCTCCTTTTATAGGAGTTTGATCTCATCTGTGGCACAGTTTCATGTGATGGTGCACTGGACGTGACATTATTGCATACAATTTGCCAAATCAGAGAAGAAGTGTCATATAAGTAATAGAGATCTTTGTTTTGGAGAAGGGTTATTTTGTTTGATATTTACAAATATGTATCCGGTTGATTGTGGTGATGTCTTTTGTAGATGTTGTACGGCTTGTTATTTTTATTATTAATATTATTATAATTATATATTCATGAATTTACCGTTCACTAACAAAAAAAGGGAGTTCCAAACAGGGTTCAAATAATTTTTAAGGTATTATTTATGTCCAAATCAGCGGTTAATTGCTGACTTTTTTTGGTACAAAGATTAATTGCTGATTTGAGGTCACAATTTTTCTGGTTCTAAACGCATTGCCCAGTTTAGGCTTGCATTTGTCCTATCTACAGTGTAAAATGAAAGAGGGAGACGGGTGGGCCGTGGGCGGGCGGCTCATCAAAACTCATTCAATTAATTTCTATTTTTTAACTATGAAGTGAGGGGGGCAAAAGTATAACTGGTGAAAAAAAGCACTAAAACTGGCGACGGCATGTTTGACGGAGTTATAAGTTAGGCCCTTATGCTAAACATTTGAAGTTCAGATCTTAAACACTACAGAAAATGAAAGGCGGGTCCTAATCGTATAGATAACTTAGCGTTTTCAATTTAGAGTATCAAACATCAGGACCTTAAAACAAATCCAGGAAAGGGAAACAGAATATTTAGACTTGAGAGAGAGAACCAAGGAATGAGAATAAGGAAAAGGACTTACAAGATGGATGCAGATGTTATTGTGAGTTACAAGAGATGCTGCTTGCAACTCCATATTTCCAGCCCAAGTACCATCCTTTTCCATAGACTGGCAATACTGCTCAAAAGGTACATCATCCTCGATAAAAGGCTCGAACATCTCGCGATTTTTCTATATCAACATTAACCACAAATGTAATTCATTTGTAAAATTCCTATAGGTATCTAATGCAAAGAAACACAGGCATAAAACATTTTTGCACAAATAACTTATAATCATCGGATGTAGAGAAAAAACAACTGAGGGTCAACAAAGACCTACAATCTTGTAAGATGTCAGTAACATTTATGTACTGGTATATCAGACAACGAACCTAGTGAAAAAAAAAAGATGCCTACTGTATAGATTTCATTTTGATAATATGCGTGGAGAAAGCAAATCATGGATAAAAAAACGGCTTTCATACGTACCCTAATATACTGCACAACCATATTGCGATATTTTTCATGTTTCTCCTCACTTCCTTCTAATTGATCAGCCAAGGCCCTGCAAACTAAAGTAAATCATCAACTCAGATCCGCACTAGCTGACATGGTAAATGAGTAAGTATGACCAATACAAATGGCAGCCCGAGAAAATGTTAAATTGTATGTACCCTGTATGTGTTCCATAACTTAAACAGCTCAAGATAAAAAATAAACTACTCCCCCCGTCCCGATCATTTGTTTACCATTTTCATTTTAGGGTGTCTCATTCATTTGTTTCATTTTCTATATTAGGTTGGTTTTCTATGTGTGATTTGATCTCCCAATAAGACTATTGTTCACTTTGTATAACCACAAATGGTTCCCTACTCATTCCTTGATATTTGTGCCAAAAGCAAAGGTATACAAATGATCAGAACGGAGGGAGTACATTCCAATTTCTACAATAAACTAGTCAAGATGCACACAGCAGAACTCAAAGATTCAGCAAACATAAGCAGGAATTTATAGAGCGTACACGAACCTGAAAAAGCAATTACCGTCAGACGTAACTTGTATAATCTTCAAACCTAGCACATCTAGCTGAGAGCGAAAATCAGAGATGCTGGCCGACTTTCCGTGCTTCTTAGCCTGCCCATACCAATTACATATATAAAGCCACACTGTACATACATAATGTACATGAGTCTCGTCAGTACTCAATCCGTTGTAACAGCCAAATTCTCATTGAAGACGGATATGCTCGTCTTGAATAAGACTTACTGTTTAACTGCAGATTATGACATTATTCAATAAAGTTGGGGCGGATTTAGGGCAGCAAATTCCAGGTCTACACTACAGTTAACTAAGTTGAATCTCTAATAATAATGTTAATCATACATAAATATCTAAAATTAAAAGCAGTAAACATTCATGTTTTGTGTTAACTAGCACTATGATATTAAAGACAAACTGAAAGTATGAGGAAATTAAAGAGAAAGAAAGGAAAAAATCAGAGAAATTACATGAGGTTGATGCTTCTTTGGTTTTGATTTTTGGTGTTTATTTGGGCCCATCCAATCGTTTAATTAATTAATTTATTTATTTATTCAAGATTCCAGTTACGGGTTCTGTGTTGCATGTGAGGAACTCAAGCTCTGTCACCAACTTCTTTGCGCTCTTCCAAAGTTCCAAGTACCAACGATGATTGCGATTATGAACTTGGTTATATAAACTTCAATGGCTTTTATTCATTATTAAATTGACTATTTTGTCAACACATATCTACAATTTAGGTCACTTTGTGAGAAATTACCTAAAGTTTTATTTTTTTGTCAAAGACTACCTAAAATTTAGATTTTCTTTGTTTAACACTAGCAAAGTCAATATTCAAGCATGAAAATGAGAAAATAAGCGATTTTAACTTGTCGATAGCATAGCTTTAAGTTTATTTTTGCTAAATTATACTAATGCATTACCTACGTTAGTAAGTTTCATTATATATTTTGCGAAATTACTTTAATTATCGTCGGCCTTCAGATCCATAATTATCTTCATCTTAGTTATATAAGTCTTTATTTTAGAGAACAGGTTAAACATTAATACAGTTTAGCAAAATAAATTTCTAGTCTATGATAACGACAAGCTAAAATAGTTAGTTTTCATCTTTTTATTCGTGAAAACTAATTTTTGTAGTGTTTGACAAAAAAACAACTAAAGTTTAGGTAGTGTTTTGCAAAAAATAAAACTTTAGATAGTTCATCGCAAAGTGACCTTAATTGTAGGTAGTGTTTGACAAAATAGTCTTATTAATTAGCTAAGTAATTATTGAAACAAGAGACCAAGAGATCCATTTTGGGAAAACAATGTTTGCTTTTCTTTGCTCTAGGAAATTACCATTATGGTAAACATACTATTACGCAATATAAAACAAACGACTTGTTTCTTAACCGAGTCAAAACGTGATATCAAGAATATCACATCCAATAAGCCCCTCAAGATGGAGCATGAAAGTTTGAAATCCCAATTTGAAGAGGATATAATCAAAGCATCAAACTAAGCACGTATACTAGACCCTTGATGAGAAATTGAGAACTAGCTAGTTTAGACCGCGTGCAATGTCAGAAAAAAAAAAAAATTAAAATTACAATAATGACATGAAATCTTTATCTTAATTAAACTATTTTTTACACCATCTCAAAATACTATAAAGAAGAAAACAAAGATTAGGTCCACTATAGATTGTAATGTTTATGGCCGGGAAAATTAGAGATTTTCCTATTCTTTTAGTAGATATGGGATGTCTAAAAGTTGATTCTTTGTATCAACATAACGAGGGACAATCGTCCCTTTAATCACGGGCCAAATGACAGTCAACTTCAATATGTTTTGTGCGTTCATGAAAGACGAGGTTTATATGACTAGACAACTGACTATCACGAAATAAAGAAACGAGGCCCGAAAAAGAAACTACCAAAGTAGACAAAAGACCACGAAGCCATTTTATTTCATAAGTGGTATAGGCCATGAATTGTTATTCAGCTTCAACAAACGAGTGAGAAACTGTATTCTATTTCTTTATCTTTCAAGAAATAGGAGAGTCTGCTAGAAAGACCACATAAGTACTCAAAGAACGACAGCTAAGTGAACAACTGTACTACATGTCTTTTGTACGAATCCGTTAAGGTAACGCATGTTGTTCTCATGTCTTTTGTAAGCTAAATCAAAGTCAAAGTCAACGATAGTCAATGGAAGGTAAGGGTCGGAAGGTATGAAAGGTGTACGAGTGTTGGTCGCATAGATTGGTCGCATTTAGGCTAAAATACAAACATGTAGCAAGAAAGAAGCGACGCGCACAAGCACACGAGACTCGCGAGCAGGGAGCGAGTCGAGCGCGACATGCGCGTGCACATAGTACTTGCTCTCCCGTCTTCGTTAAGTTTTATTTTTACGTGATTCTTTTTTTTGTTGTCGACTTAAAACCTTCTATTTTCTTATTCTAGTATCCTAGTCTATATAAACTAAGGAAGCCCCATCTTAAAATCACTTTTTACATTACTTCAAAATCTCACCAAAACCTAGAGTGGGAAGGAGAAAGAGATTACCTTGTTCTTCAAGCTAATTGGGGATTTCACTTCTAGGGCTATCTTGTTCTACCATAAACCTTGTAAGTTACAAAGTATTCTTTATTCTTGTATTATTTATCCTTTTAGTCATTAAATTTCTTTTGTCAATCGTCTTATACAATTATAGTGATAGTAGACCCTAACAATTGGGGAATCGGGGGAAAAGTGTAATTATGGTTAATTGAATAGAATATTTAATAACCTTGCATATAATAATTGTTTTAGGTGTTGTTTTAGGTGTCGGAATTCTTGAGAATTGTTATTAATCGTGCTTGAACGCTCGGATTTGCTAAAAGGTAGGGTAATCTCTGTTCATCTTTGGGATCTATGTTAATTGCTTGACTGGTTAAATTGTGCAACAATGGTTGTTAAAGGATTATTCATGTTATGAGTTATTGTGATTATTGAGATGTGAACTAAGGCCATTGATATTGACATTGTTATATTGAGATGGTTGATATTGAGATTTGTTGTACTTTTGAGTACCGTTATGTCAAAAACGTTGCGATGCTTTTTTTTATTCTTGTGCCGGAAGCGTTGCAGTGCTCCGAAATGTTGTATGCCAAAAGTGTTGCAATGCTTTCGTTGATTCTTGTGCCATGAGCATTGCGCTGCCCTAAAATGTTATATTGTGGGAATCAATACTGGTAATTAATTCCGACGCCAGTTGATCTTGGATGATGTCTCAGAGTTTCCTCTTTTGGACTCGCCATCAGAGGGATGTGCACATTAATGATCTTTGGGAAGAGTTTGAGTTTTGACCAATGTTGCGATATCGAGTCCGTAATTGTGAATAATGAACTGGCCAAGTGTGTGTGGCATGTAAGTTGATTGTGATAGAGCCATTTTTGTTGTAAATTGTTGATTAATCTCATATTCGTTATATCATTGACGCATTTGAACCTTACTATAATGTATTGGTTATTTCTACTCAACCGTTGGTGGACTTATTTGTGTATATGTGTGTTGTCCACCCAAATCTTTAAAATTGGTGGCATGTTATGATCCATTTGTTATTTATGTTCAAATGAGGAGCAGTGAATCTTGCGGGTTAGTAAGTGGATAATTGTGGGTTGGATGATGCTTGTACGGGATAGGCTACGCGATGAGACGAGTCTGTTAGTAGATAATGACTATTTAGCTTACTAGTATTTGATTAATAACTTTAAGTCTTCCGTTGTAATAGTCTTGATAATGGTTGTAATATTGTAAGACAATTTATTCATTATGTAAAGTTATTAAAGTACTCTTGCGATATTTGTTTTGATTAATACTACCTCAGAAAACCGAGATGGTAACAACCTTACTTATCTGGTACGGTCTAGCTAAGGCTCCTAGATAAATGGGGGTATTACAGAAACTACCTCATTCTACATCACGATAAGCATGAATAGTAAGACAACATCTAGCCCAAAGAAAAATACCTAGATCGGGACTGGATTTTAAGTATCTAACAAAAGGGTTGTGTTCCAATGAGCAGATTTTGGAGCATGCATAAATTGTGCAAGAATGTGCATGGAGTAAGTGAGCTCGGAATGAGTAAGCGTCAAATTGTGCAATGCCCTCTGGTAAGGCGAGATGATGATTCGACTCTATCGGGAAAGAGGCGGGGCACAAACCACGAAAACCGGCTTTACTAAGAATATCAAGTGCATACTTGCGATACGAAAGAATAATGCCAGTAGCAGTCATCCACCTTCCCACCTCTAATCCGAGAAAATATTGCAAAAGCCCTAAATCCTTTATATGAAAGAAATCAAGCAAATATGTATTAAAATTACAAATTTCAACTCGATGGTTCACGGCCACGACTAAATCGTCTACATAGACCAACACATGGATTTCTACACCATTTCGAGCAAGAGGGAAAATAGAGAGATCATAAGATTTTCAGAAACTCCATATTATTGAGTGAGTGTTGAAGCTAGTTTAGCATACCACACCTAGGATCTGTAGTAAACCATGAAGAGAATTGCGCAAACGTCATACCTTGTCAGGCACAACATGTTCAGAATACGCTGAGAACTTTATATAAACTTTTTTTTATTAAGATGACCTAGAAGAAATGCATTATGCACTTTAGTGGTGATAAAAAGCCGAGCTGAGTACGTTGGCCTTGCTTGGCTCGCGAAGCAAAACTCCAGGCCAAGTAAACATCGAGCTCACCCGACTTTGAAAAGTTGTGCTCATTATCAAGCCCGCGAGCTTAAACCGAGTCGAGCCAAACTTGAGCGTATATATAATTGTTAAATTTTTGTTTTTTTCTTTTGATATTTCAAATAACAGAATTCAGATATTATATATAAAAATATTAGACAAATCAACGAGATTATTTGACGTAAAATATTTTTGACAAAATAAGAGCAAAATCTTATTTACTTACACAAGTTCGAGCTACTCGCGAGCCTTTTGAGCCAAGTAAACGATAGCTCATCTTGACTCATTTATTTCTCTCAAGTCGAGCATTGACCGAGTCAAGCTCGAGTTTCTCGCAAGCTATCTCGTCTCATTATTACTCCTATGCACGTCCATATGGTGAACCTCTCAATCCTGATTCATGGCCACTGCTGAAGGAGTTCGAATCGTGACTAGTTTAACCGTTGGAGCAAATGTCTCAAGATAATTGATACTTTGAACTTGCCGCTTACCTAAAATGACTAGGCATCCTTTGTAATATTCAATTGAACCATCGACATAATGTTTAACTAGGAAAATTCACTTACAAGCGACAACCTTCTTATTTGGAGACAAGATCTAAATGCTCAAAGATTTTTTTTTTCAAGAGCATTAAACTCAAGCTTCATGGCGGCTTGCCATTTTGGGTCCTACATGGCCTCATGAAAAAAAAGTATGTTCGTGACTATCGGTCACGATCATCTAGTAATCGATGTTAAGGGGAAAATTTATCACAAGTTACGTAATAAGAGATAAAGAACCACGTACCCAAGATCGATGATGGGACGAGTGAAATAGGCGAGTTAGTACACCTCTTAAACGGTTCAGACACGCGAATTACGATTCAGTCATTTCGGGTTCAGGTAATGTACGAGTCTGGTCTATGTCAAGTTTGTAAACCACGGTTTTGTACGAGTTGGATTTATACGAGGTTTGGGTCCAGGTTTGAGTCAAAAATGGGTCTGATTAACGCCTTATTACAAATGTTATTTCTTCAATTTAGATACAAACATATATTTATTATTAAATTTTATGATTATCTAGTTTAATACATGATATTAGTAAGAGCAAACAATTTTTGTCTGACAAGCAGTTTATATGGTATTCATTTCAATTTGAATAATAAATTATGAGGTAAAACTATGCTTTAAAATAAATATAACTAGATTTTATGTTTGTGCGATGCAGGGGTATACATTAATGTGATCATAACAATTAACTTATAGAAATAAATTGTTGAAATTTGAGCTTTTAACTTATTAAGTAGTAACTTTTAAATATGTATGAAATTTGACCTTTAAATTATTAAATTTTAACAATATAATATTGACATGAATTTAATTTTATTTGACTAATGATTTTATATCCTACTAAAATAATCAAATTTCATCACAAGTTCTTAAATTTGATATTAATTCGACTTTTTATGGAAATAGTATTCTTTTATTTAATAAATTAAAGAGCTTGCTTTCACTCTCGCTTAACCTTCTCACTCAATTTGCCTTGCTACTCAAATATGTGGAATGCATACCGTTCTAAAACTGTTGATATCTCTTTACCATAAATTACTCACTCTGTGTCATTCAATTGTCTACTTTTTTTATTCTTTGTGTTTTTTATTTATTTAAAGGTATACAAATGACTAAAATGGTGGGAGTAAATTGGTATTACAATATTTACTATGACATCGACTCTCAATTTCTAATGCTCAACTGTACTTCATAAATGATTCATCCGTACATCATGCATCTACCTACATTACAACAGAAACCAATTTGAGTTGATCATTGACTAAGGTGCCTTTTTTTCCCGTACAAAACCAAATGACTAATACTAATCAATGAACAAAAATGATCATTTAAGACGAGGGACTGTTTGTAGGGTCAAATACATAACAAATCATCATGCTTGCTTAGGAAATACCAAACGTTTGTCATTATTATCATCTTGTAGTAGTATTCTACCCCTCTTAAGCTTAAGACGGATACTATGTACCCGTGTTATGCAAAACTTACTGATAAACGAACTATTACATGCTAAAATGCTATTATAAACAAACAATATGACTTTATGATATCATAGAGATATTGAATTTTTTATATTAGGTTGTTGTATTATGGTTGAATACTCTCATTTTAATTTGTACGACTTTTAAAACGTTGTTGTGACATTAAAAAAATATAATAAGTAATTTTTTTATACCATATGTAGATACCCGTATCCGTCGAAACAAGCATTTACAGAATCCCGCAAAACACCCTATGATGATAGGACGACATGTATTTCTCGTTCGACTCGGTCATTATTTGTAAGTTCGTTCGTCGATGTAGAATGGGCGTCGTCGTCGTATTTTAAATGAAATTTAAAATCGATTTTCGTCTCGAATAGATTCGTTTTTAATTCATTTTTAAAAATCGAGTTTTCATTTATTTTTATTGAAGATAAAAAAGACATTTGTTTAAAACCGACTTGAAAAGTCGACCTTGAATTATTTCACTTTACCATCTCATTTTGTTTAAAACGATGTTTAGAAACTCTATTTTACGAATGTCTTTTAAGCTCGTTTTGAGCCGATTTGGGCCCGATTTTCGATGTAATTTCGACCCAACCTATTCCTCTCTTGGTTTAGTTTTCAAACCCCACTACCAACACTTCCCAAGCCTTGATTTTTGTGCCCCAAAATAGCCCAAAACCGAGCCACATATTAGCCCCACTACCCCTGTTTTTCAGCAATGTTTTCGAGCCCAAAACAACCTCAAATCAATCCAATTTCACCTACCCATTAACCCTAACCCGTATCCACATCTCCCTACCCATACTAGCTACCTTAAGCTCCAAGAAAACCCCATCCAAAACCCTAAACCTAACCGAAATTGGCAGCCAACACAAATACTACCAAAACTGTTACCTCTCCATTCAAACCCTACTTTAGCCCTTCAAACCTCTCTATATAAACCCAAATAAGCCTCCATTAACAATTTTTAGCATCCTCATACACCTTACACAGATTAAAAACTCGAAAAAACCCTAACCCACTCCTAAAACAAGCCAAAACCGTCGCACAAAACAAAGCAGAAACTGCTCTGTGTTCGTGCAGCAGCCGTGACTTGAGAGCCACTTTTTTTTCCTAACTCCGACATCCAATAAATACAAATAATACAAATTTGAAAAACTACTCTTCTTCATCTTGCCAAAACATCTTTCAAATCAACGTTTCACCGTGTAACGAAGATATTACGAGCGTTTAAAGATTGTTGCGCAGTTGATTTCAAAAATGGGATTTCAGATTTAGTTTTCGTCGACGACGACCCCTCGTGACACATTCCATTATTGATTACGACACAAGATATTGTCAATGATATATGTATGTTGAGGGTGTAATAATTCATCCTCCTCCCTTTTAATTATCGTTTTCTTTCGTTGTTCATTGATTTATCGCTTTGCGTTGTTCGTTCGTTATTCTTTTATTGTGACTATTTGTTTGAGATAATATGTTGATAAACATAGTGAATCTGTTTATGAGTTTGTTTTCACTTAACATGTATGTAATCGTGCTTTGTTAATCATGTGTAGTTTGTTTCCTTTTGTTTTAATCGCTTTATCGTTCGTATAAATAAATCGTTCATTACTTAATAATAATAATTACATGTAGTAGTCAGGTTTACATCATGTCTTATGTCGAGTCCTTTGTCATGTAAGAGTAATCGTCGATTTTACATCGTAGTTTATTTGTTTTAACCACATGTCATAACAAACTTAGGCTCGTCTTAAGGTCACTCGATCGAGTACAGTCCATACTCGATCGAGTCGTGCTCTGTGTCGACCGAGATGGGTCTGTCTCGGCCGAGACAAAAGCCTTTTTTGTTTTAAGTTTCTTTTATGTATAGGTAGAGTCTTCTAATATATTTAATTTCTTCTATGTTTTACATCTTATAATTTACCACTAACATTCGTTATTCTATCTTATGTTATGAGTAAGACACTTCTTTTCCTTCTCTGTTTGTTTGTTTAGACTAGATATTTTGAATGAAGAGACACATACTAAAATAACTTCGACGAAGTAATAAATGCATTAAATTGACATGGAATGGATGTCACATGTTAAGGTTTTAAAACTGTATGATTGCATTGCAAATATCACGTCTCCAAATAGCCATTCATTTGTTTAGTAGAGCCCGTAATTATAACGAGCGGGGTTGGGTGTTCTTTTAATGACATTAAATTAACTTCCTAACACGTAACCTCACACGAACTTAAAATCTCTAAATTGGTTTCTAAGTTCCATTAAAATTTTAGTGACGACTCTTTTCAAAAAGCTAAAAACAAAAATGTTCTTTTATGAAATAAAAAACTGTTTTCGTGGATCGAATTCCCTCATCCACAATTTGGCGAACTCGCTGGGGATTAGTGAAGCTTTAAAAGAAAATGAATGGCTATTAGAAGTACTTGTCATGTTATTTTGTTAATCATGCATAAACCAATCGAGACTTTAGGATTTGGGCCATTTTCTCCTTAGGGTTCGTCCCGAGATAGGAAAATGACGTCCACTGTGTATGATTTAAATATCAATGTGATTCATGGAGGTTGGCAGTTGTATACATGTCATTTTGCAACAAGCTATGACGTGTATTTTGGTTCCCCGACAAAGCGATATCATTGATATTGACCTTTCTTAGAAGACCGGCCGAGACTTAGAAGAGTCTATCCCATGCATTACATTCCTAAAATGAAAATGACTACATGCTATGTGAATCCTGTGTCATGTTTTCAAAACCGTTTTCAACTCGTCCCATTTTCGAAAATTAGAGTCCGATTTTCAAACCCATTTGTTTTCGAAATTCCAAGCCCACCTTTTCAAAAAAAAAAACGATCGATGATCAAATCCCAATCTTTGAATGAACCTCTTTTGAAAAAAGAACCATTTTTAATCTGAAATGTTGTCGAAATAGGATTAGAATAATCCAAGTTTTGAATAAACCTCTTTTGAAAAAAGAACCATTTTCTTGCTGAAATGCTGTCGAATTAGGATTATGATAATCCCAATTTTCAAATTACCTCTTTTGACAAAAGAATATTTTTCAAGCTAAAATGCTGTCGAATTAGAATTAGGATAATCCCAATTTTCAAATTACCTCTTTTGACAAAAGAACCATTTTCAAGCCGAAGTGTTGTCAGATTAGGATTAGAATTTCACTTGGCCCGAAAACAAGCCATTTTAAGCCGGCATGCTGCCCGTTTTATGCTCGTTTTAATTCAATCCTTTCCAAATTCAAATTCAATCGAACCATATCCTGAACCTAACCGAAACCCAGAATTGACTTTGAGTCAGTTAGGTCGAGTTAGTCTAGGTGGGCTCTTGTTTGCCCACCCCATACGTGTCAATAGGTCACCCAAACCGATATTTTGGTCCGAGTCATGAATGTTGACCAGTTGGTCTGAGTCAGTCCACAAAAACGTCCTAAGTAGATCACATGAACGTTTGTCACAAGCCCTAGAGCCATGTTTGCGGTTCAAACACGAGCTAGTCACACCGAGTCCATGCCCATGTCGTGTTCTAGCCATATAGGTTTGAGAAACTATTTACAGTCATGTTCAACCCAAAATGAGTGGGCCAGATTGCTTGCTCTTCGGGTCTAGGTCCATTGTCGAGTCTCGAAGTGTCTGTCGTGTCATTTATGAGTCTAGTCCTAATTATGCAGGGGATTTTGATTCGGTAACCGATACTCGCTCGGGGTTTTTTTGTATAAAGGCCTCCACAAACACGTCAGAAAACCATGGAACCTGCAGTCGAAAAGCTCTCAGGACACCTTGAACAAGTGCTCATTCGTCTGGGCAATCTCGAAGCTAAGATGAATGGGGAAACTCCTCCTCCACCACCACATGATGAGACTAAACTTGAGAAGAGGTTCAAACTGATTAAGGAACTATCTCGAGGATAAAATGTGCATTATGAGAACGCTCGGGGGTATACTCCAGTTCAAGACAAGCTACCAACTAACTTTGTTTTGACCGACATCCCCAAGTTTAAGGGAACTGAAGACCCATTTCAGCACATCTGATCCTACAAAGAGTACCTTGCACTGAAAGGGGTACCCGCAGAGATGTTATCTCACATCTTTGCCCAATCGCTAAGAGAACACCCGAAGGCGTGGTTCTACGTCCTTGATCTTAAGAATTTCCCGGCATTCAAAGACATCGCGGTGGAATTCTGTAAGCATTTTGCTGACAATGTTGAAATCCAAACCACCATGATAACACTCGAGGTAATGACCTAGAGGGAGAAAAAGGGATTTATTGAATTCATCAACCGATGGCGCGCTGAAAGCGTGAAGCTGTCGAAAAGACCAAAAGAGATTGAAATAGTAGACAAGTTCGTTAAGAATCTACAACCTGTCTTCTGGGATGCTTTCAAGTACCAAAACTTTGGCTCGTTTAAGGAACTTATCCGGGTCGGAAGAAAAATCGAAGATGATGTCCGAGTGGCAGAGGCCGAAAAGCCTAAGGGATATCAGGGTGCCTCGTCTTCCAAAGCAAAGGTATCTACATATGGTAATCATATCCAAGCTATTAGCCTTTTGGGAGGAAATTCTAAAAGGCCACAACGACAAACGCCACGGGTATTCACTGACAATGGGTGTACCTACACATATGCTCTCCAAAGGCTCTCGGCTCAGGGAAAGTTGAACCTTATTGGTCCCACTCCAGATCCACCTGCCGATCGACAAGGGAATTGGTATAAGCCGAATGCTTATTGTGCTTACCATCGAGGAACGGGGCACGATACAGAGAAATACTATCGTCTCAAACACGAGATCTAGTATAGGATTGAGAATGGGACGATTTCGACCCCAACTGTTAAACCCAACAACCTGAACAACCCTTTTGGGGATCACGCAAACGCAACATTTGTCGAAGACAATATTGGCGTGTCTCACCTAATACGACCCATTTTCCGCCTCACCATATTTTATGTCGGGACGGTTTACGTGGATTGTTATAAATATCTTCCTCGAGCCAAGAATGAAGTTCAATTCGGGGATTTTGCCATCGATTGTACGCCTGATATATGATTATTTTGGACCGTTTCCCCTCCTTATTTTCTTATGTTTCATCGCATTTAGTTTTGTTTGGCGTCGGTTTTATCGTATTTTGGCCCTCATCTCGTGTACTCTCACACCATTTAATTCCGTCTCAATTCACAGGAAATATGTCAAGACAAGGACGAGACGGGATGAGAACCGAGAAACCGTCACAAAACTAAACACAATGAAGAAAGGAAGAGAAGGAGAGGAAGAAGAGGATACAAGGGGCTCAGCCGGCCAAGCCACCAGCAGCCGGCCAGCCGGCTGAGCACCCAAAACTCATACAAAGGAAGGAAGAAAAGAAGAGAAGGAGCAGAGGGGCTCAGACGGTCCAGGCCACCGGCAGCCGGCTGGCCGGCTGAGCACCCCCAATACATCATAACAAAACTTGAAAATTGGAAGAACATCAGGTGGTCTCAGCCGGTCCAAGCCACCGGCAGCCGGCTGACGGGCTGAGACCTATTTCACACGAGAAAACTCAAGTTTGAAGTCAGTGGGGCTCAGCCGGTCCAAGCCACCGGCGGCCGGCCTACCGACTGAGACCCTCACTCCGCATTTCCACCTTCCCTTCTTATTTTGAACCCTCCATTCTACAACCTATATATACCCCTCTCCTAATTTATTTTAGACACACAACCCTAAACACAAAAATCCTAGATTTTAGCCTTCAATATTCCTAATCATTACTCTCACTACTACAAAATGAAGATATTGCAACACTTAACAAGCAACACTTGCAAAATGTGTTGCGTTTTTCACTTCTTATAATAGGTATGCAACACTTGTACAACAAGTGTTGCTCTTTAAGATTTCTTGCAACATTTTATCAAAAGTGTTGCCTATGTTAATGAGAAAGGCAACACTTTAAGATAGTGTTGCAATTTTTTGTTAGTAAATGCAACACTTGTTTAGAGTGTTACATTATTTTGAAATAACGTATGGTTTTATAAAATAAAAGTAAAGAAATGGATAGAACTAGATAGTATATTATACTAAGTTAACACTTTGTTTAATACACAAGAAAAACTGGGAGCTATATTGCTCGTAAAGGTCAAGTCTAGTTATCAAAACTTGAGTGAAATTACAAAGAGATTCGAGAGTCTCCTCAAGAGCAATCTTGTGAAATACTTATGGTCTAAGACTATGCTTTATAGACATTCACTCTGTCACTCTTGGGTGACTTACCTGATATATCTAATTTGCAGGCTATTACGTATTCCAGAGTGTTTGCCTAGGGTGCACCAAAGGTAGTGACTGCCGGTCCTCTCATCATTGAAAAAAATAAGTACTCCTCTTATCCAATCCAATGTATCCATTACTTTTTACTTTTTTAGGGGTCAAAATTTTTAAAACTTTGACCGTCTATATATATATATATCAAAAAGTATAAAATTTTGAAGGATAAAAGTAACGTATTTAGTTTTGTTACAAATTACCATTTCACAAAATTATAATTTTTCTGAAAAATTTTATATATGAAAAAAGAAAAACGTGGTCAAAACATTGCCTTGAAAACCATTTAAAACCAAATGGATATAATGAATTACGAATTCTCATTGAAGACGGGCACTATCCGTCACAAGCTGAAGACGGATAGTACCCTCTCACAATATGCAAGTGAGGAGGACACGTGGATTGCAAATAGAGCACCCCATTTGCACTCCACTCCAGAGGAACTATTCGTTTTCAGCTTGTAACGAAAAATGTCTGTCTTCGCTAAGACGAGGTGATATAGAATTGGATAGGAGGGAGAAAAAAGTAATTTTGTAATTACAGAAATTGGGAACTACCTTTTCGGCTGTAGGAAGCACTAGTGAAAATGTACACAAAACCCTCACATCGTCTAAATTGTAGAAAAAAGAGCCTTTCATCTGACCACACCCGACTTTCACAAGAAAACCCTCACCTTCACAAGAAAACCCTCAACCATCTTCACCCCAGACGCTCCGTCTAAGCCACAAACTGCAACCAGTTTCACGATGTCACTTCTACTTTCATCGATCCAACATGAGGTGTGTATCTTTCCATCTTTGTTAATTTCATTTTTGTTTCATTAATCTTATTGTAAGTCATTATGTATAAAACACAGGTTTAATTGTTGAATTTGTTGACACGAATAAAAAAGTAAAATGTGTATGTTTTTGAATTACGGATCAAAATTTTCGGACAAAAATTAGGGTTTTTAGCTCAAAATTAAATAACTGTTAGTTGTTTTTATATAATTGTATTCAGGAAGAATTGATGTTAATTTGAGCATATTAAGAATTAGATCTATGATTAATGAAGGGATCTTGTGTTTGATACAAAGTTTGGAATAGTTTTTAGGTGGCAATCTTCTATTAGATGAAGTTTTGATCTTTACATAAATTGGCAATAAGATGTAAGAGCTTAGGCGTTTTAAAAATTTGCTTAAGTTACTTTCAAACTATAGAAGATGAAAGAGTCATGGTTTTAAGTACTACTCCTCCAACTTATTCATTTGTTTACCTTTGATTATCATACCTCTCATAGTGAATAAGGAAGATAAACAAACGAATGTGACTCGGGGAGTAATAAAAAGAGAAGAACACTTGGTTCTTGTGATCGTGCTTGGTTGTGTTATGTTTTGTCGACTGCTACCCGCAACCCAACTAACACCTTAGGTGAGAGTAGGCTGGACGAGTTGAATGAGAGGGAACGGCTCAGCACTCCCTCAGATCGAGTCTTGCTCATCCCTTAGGATTGTATCCCACAAGCTACCGGTAATTGACAACCAACATCTGGGAGTAAAAGTACCGGGGCTGCCAGCAGCCTTTAGCTGAGTGGAATAGGACTTTTAGGCTAGCATAGGAATAGGTTGACATTTTTTTAGTTTGGTATATTTCACTAATAAGAAAACTCGAACAGAGTTCGAATCATTGCTAATTTTTGAATATGGTATTGTTAATTGAGTTCTTGATACATTTTTTAAACTAATAATAAGTGGGCATTTCATGAAACTAAGTTTATTTAGTACATTGGCTAATTTTTTTTACTAACTAATTTAAGGTTTATAGTTGATTTGGGGATTTTGAGTAGGGTTACAAAGTAAGTTTCTTATTCACTGTAAAAGTACAGTGTATGACTCTCTTAAATTGTTTTTCTTGTTGAATTGAGGTCTTGTTGAAATAAGTACATGCTAAATAGGTTTATGAATATGAGTTTGATTTTTTTATGAATAATTTATGGTTTAAGTGTAGTTCATTGATGGTTATCCTTGAATTTGGTTATATCCTTAGATGTCTACCTGCTGATACAGGTCGGGAAAGTTTCATTATAATTATATTGTCAAAGCCCAAAAACATTAGGCACTTACTTCACATCTCTTATATACAATCCTAATGTCACATATTTCATTCGTATCTCTTGTTTTATGTTAAATTTCGACTTCTTTTTATTATTTAAACACTTCTTTTTTTCAACGTGGTCACTGTTAACCATAAAGTGGTCACTAATTATCACAAAATGGTCACTTTGATAGCTGGTAAAACTTTGATATTGAAAACTCACCTCGTTAAAAAAGATAGCTGGTAAAACTTTGATATTTTAGTTTATTTAATCGATCTTTCAACATTTCACTTGCCTCACTGTTTGTTTATTTCATCGCTTTTAATTATGGTCCTCACTTTGCTTTGTAGTTTTTAGTCCACACGGATTATGGTGAAGGCAGAATTCGTCGATGTTCAACTTTAGTGTACACTATTGAGCTGCCAGTTCAACTTTCTCTTTCATAGCATAAGTTAATTGGCGACTCACCAAGAGGATTCATTAAGCCAGGTTAGCCAAAATGTTACTTTTCTTAATTAATTAAGAAGATTTATAAAGCTATGTTTTTTTTATCACTTGGGCACTGAGAAATAAACTGTTGTGTGCAGGAACACTTCCAAATGGACAAGAGGATTTTTCGCAGTAGCTTATATCACAAATTCAGAGGTTTTGTTTTGCGTACATACGTGACTATTTGTTAAGGGACGGTTTGAAGTCCAAGAGTGCACGAAGACTCGTACTTGTCACATACTTGAAGTTGAAGATGAGAACAAATGTTGTATTTCAATTTGTTCTCTTACGCATGCGAGATGTTTAGTTTGAACTACTATTACGAGATGTAAGGATCATATTTCTATGAAAGATATAATATATTAAGTGTATTGTATAACAATTTTTATGAAATATATGATATAATAAGTTAAATTGGTATCTACATTGTTCCCAATATTTAATTTATTTATACTTTCATAAGCAATAAATAAAGTGGTGCGGAAACAGGGTCAACTAATTGTAATAGGAGAATTGTTGCATTACATTGTCGTAGTGTTGCGAATTCTCCTTGGATAGATGAGAGAAAGTGTTGCTTATGAAATATTAAAGTGTTGCTTATAAGAATAAAAATGTTGCATTTTATTATTGAAAGTGTTGCATTAGCTCTTATAAAAAAGTGTTGCATAAGCAAAATAAGTGCAACACTTTCAAAAAGTGTTGCTTTTGATGAAAAAGTGTTGCTAAAAGTGTTGCATTGGGCTATTGCAACGAGACTTTAAGCAGCACTCTTAAAAGTGTTGCCAAAAGCCTAAGGCAACATTATTAGAACATTTTGCAGCACTTTAATGGTGTTACTATAGCTTCATTTTGTAGTAGTGTCTAATCCTTTGATAATTAGCAGTAATTACTCTAGTATTCTACTTAGTTATCTTTAGATCTAGTCTTTCCTTTAGCTAGTTTTGAACAATTGGGTTGTAATTTGAAGACAAGGGGAGACTCTTATTTTGATTATTAATCCAAGTTCCATCCTTTATTACAAGTTTTGGTATAATTCCTCATCTTTATTTCATTACTTGTCTTATAATTACTTGTTCTTGTTTATTTGCTTAGCTTTCATGTTGAATATGTCTTCTCTTGTTTATTTCATATCAAAGTACCCATCTTTAATGTTTTTCTTCATTAGTATGTGTGAGTAGTGTTAGACTAGGGGAAGATGGGGGATTTAATGTAAGTTTATAGGTTGATTATGGTAATTGGGCATAAAGATTAAGTCTTTTGTTAGTCTACTTGTTTTGTGCACACAAGGTGTTTGTTGAAATGCTTGAATGAGTAATTTGAGTTTTTCTTATGTTTTATTGCTAGTTTGAGTGAGAGCTTGGACTTGTATTGTTGTTGTGTGTGTTGTATGTTTAGGGAAAGGTTAGGGCGAGAACCCAATCGAACCTTAGACTAGGGCTCGTCTCGCATCGAGAGGTGGAGGCTTGTCTTTTAATCCGTCTCACACCGAGAGGTGGAGACATGTTTAGACTATCTTTAGACTAGTCCTAACCCCCACCATAATTGACCCTTACTTGCTTTAATGAACCCATCCACCCTAGTTCCTTTTAATTATTGTTTTTACATCGCATATTTACCTTCTTGTTAGCCTAGTTTATTATTAATCCTCTTCAACTTGCTACTAGCTAGAACTAAACTAGAACTTGATTAAACCGACTTAGAACCATAATTATCGTCCCTTGGGATACGACCCTTGCAATACCCAATGATAACTCGTTCGCTTGCGAGGTTAAGTAAAACTCCATCAAGTTTTTGGCGCCGTTGCCGGGGACGACAATATTGGATAAGATAGTTTAATTGATTTTAGGCTTAGTTCACTTTTATTTGTTTGATTTTCCATTTTGTCCTAGTGCATCTATTTGCATTAGGACCATTTGATTCTCTTTTGAGTGTATGAGCAGGTGCTATATCGGTCCACTCTTTCCTCTCGACTGAGAGATAGAGAAAACTTTACGGGCTAGAAGAAGACACGCTCTTATTTCCTTAAGAGGATCCCCATCCATTCTTACCACCATAAATACTCCACCACCCACAATTGAGCCTTCAACTTCACAAACACCACCACCCACTTTACCACCCCTCATCATACCCATAAACATTCCAATAAACACATCACCCATAAATTCACCCACTTTTTCCCAAAATTCAAACAACACCCACCCACCAAATTCCCCAAATTCCCCAAATTCCCCAATTTCACCAATAAACAACCCATTCAACCTAGAGATGGCGGACCAACCCATGGGCTACTACAATAGGCCGGACCCCGATTGGTCTTGCTCGACCATCAACTACGGAGCTATCGCTCCCAACACTTTTGAACTCCGTCATCATGTCATCTCATTCATTCAACAAGACATCTTTCATGGGTTGAAAAATGAAGATGCTCATGAGCACTTGGTAGGCTTTAAGGAGAAGGTGGGAACAATCAAGAGGAATGGGATTACCGAAGACCAAATCTTACTCATGTTATTTCCTTTCTCCTTGAAGGAAAATGATAAGAAATGGTTAAATTCTCATGAACCCGGAACTTTCACCACTTGGGCTAGTCTCTCAAAAGCCTTCATCACCAAGTTCTACCCCCCCTCAAAAACCGCAAGAATACGACATGAGATACAAACTTTCAAACAAAAAGGATATGAGACATTAAGTGAAGCTTGGGAGAGGTTTCGAGATCTTCTAACCTCTTGCCCTCACCACGGTATCCCGAAATGGTTGACTACTCAAATCTTTTTCCAAACTCTAGAACAAAGATTTCGAGACATGATAGTGGCCGCCTCCGGGGGAAATTTCGATAAGATGAACAATGCCGAAATCACGGAGATGATTCAAAACATCTCCGAGATGGAGAATAACTATGGTTCGAGGGAGAGCGAGGGTAGAGGTGAAGGGTTTAGTAAACTCGAGATGGAAACCAAACTCAAATTGGATGAACTCTCAAAGAAGTTTGATAACTTGGGTCTAGACAAGGGCAAGGGGCAAATCCACCAACTCCAAAGAGAATGACCAAGTCAAGATAGGGTGTACTATGTTGAGCAACCAAGATCTCCACCAAGATCCTACAACCAACAACCGATATGCGATACTTGTGGAGGTGTTGGCCACATATATGAAGTATGTCCTTCCTTCCCTCCCGATGATCAATTCCAACAAGAATGTTATGCAATGGAAGGAAACCAACCTAGGTACTCCTACCAACGACAAGAGACTTTCTACCGAGCCTTCCCAAATCAAGACCCAAAACTCTCATATGGAGGGCAACCCTTGGATCCCAAGTACCAAGCCCCACAATACCAACCACCTCCCAAACCCGACCATTCAAGGTCTTACAACAACAACCATGGCCAAAATTCCGATTCTAGGAGGTTTTCCCAACGTGACAATCACTCATATGTTCCCCCTCCGTTTAGAGAACAAAGAAACTCCAACAACCGTAACCAATACAACAACAACAACTTCCAACAACAACAAAATTCCCAACAACAACAAAATTTCCAACAACCTCCACCTCCATGTGAACAATCCAACTCTTCGATTGAGCAAATGCTAAGGAATATGGAAAATAAGGCATCACAACGTGAAGCAAATGCGGAGCAACAATTCAAACTCTTGAGATCCGACATTTCAAGCGTCCAAGCCCAACAAAGGAACTTTGATTCTTATTTGGCTAACCAAGGGCCTATCAACCTTCAAAAAGGAGAGCAAATTCTCCCAATGCAAGGCTCTCACCCTAAAGATGGACCACCACACCACCAACAAGCACATGTGGTTGCCTTGAGGAGTGGGAAAGAGTTAGAAGATCCATACAAAGATTATGAGCATGAGCCAAAGAGGAAAAGAGATGTGATGAAAGGAGGAGTTGAGAGTCCACCTCTTTCACCAACAATTAGAGGTGAGACTTCCAAGAAAGGGAAGGTTGATGAACAAGTTGTGGATGATGAGAACTTTGTGTTAGAGGAAGTGATTCTTGAAGAAGTGGAAAACAAAGAGAAAGAGAAAGAACCCAAGAGAAGTGATGACCCTAAACAAACCCCACCTCCCAACAAAGCCTACATCCCACCTATGCCATTTCCCCATAGAGAAAGAGCCAAGACCGAGGAGAAGAAATTCTCCAAGTTCTTAGAGATGTTGAAGAAGCTAGATATTTCACTACCTTTCACCGAGGTAGTGACACAAATGCCCCTTTACACAAAATTTCTCAAGGATGTTCTCACCAAAAAGAGGGGTATTGGAAGTGATGGGATAGTAGCCTTAACCGAGGAATGTAGTGCGGTGTTGCTCAACCATATGCCAAAGAAGTTACAAGATCCGGGTAGCTTTTCAATTCCATGCATGGTGGGCAATGTGAACATTGAAAGAGCATTGTGTGACTTGGTTGCAAGTGTTAGCATCTTGCCACTTCCTATTGCTAAGAAACTCGGCTTACAAGACATGATTCCTACTTCCATGACATTGCAACTCGCCGATCGATTGGTTCAATACCCTAGGGGTGTAATAGAGGATGTACCGGTAAAGGTAGGGAATTTCTACATACCAACGGACTTTGTGGTATTAGATATTCCGGAGGATCAACAAACTCCAATAATACTTGGAAGACCCTTTATGGCAACCGGGGGAGTAATGATCGATGTGAAGAACGGACGACTCTCTTTCAATGTTGGAGGCAATGTAATTGAGTTTTCCTTGACGGGTATCTTGTCTAAGCCAATGTTCGAGAGTGCTTACTCGGTGGATATTCTAGAAGATGTTATCCAAGATACTAATGAGTTGTGTTCGGGGGAAGTTGATGAGGAGGATTATGAAGCTCTACCACCACTCCTTGATGAAGATGAGGGTAAGAACCCTCCAAAGGTAGACCTTAAACCCTTACCCCCCTCCCTTGAATATGCTTATCTTGATGAGGAAAAGGCACTTCCGGTGATTGTCAATGCTAACCTAGACCTTGATCAAAAAGAAAAACTTTTAAAAGTCCTTAAGATCAACAAAAAGGCACTTGGGTATAGCATTGACGACCTTGTGGGTATCGATCCTAGAGTGTGTATGAATCGCATTGCACTAGAGGATGGATACACACCTTGTGCCCAACCTCAAAGAAGATTGAATGATAAATTAAGGGAAGTTGTGAGAAAGGAAATTGATAAATTGCTTGAGGCCGGAATCATATACTCCATCTCGGGAAGCGAATGGGTGAGCCCGGTTCAAATCGTCCCTAAAAAGGGCGGTATGACCGTGGTAGAGAATGAGGGCTGTGAACTCATCTCCACCCATCCGATCACGGGATGGAGAATGTGCATTGACTACCAAAAGCTTAACTCCGCCTCAATCAAAGATCATTTTCCTTTGCCTTTCATTGATCAAATGCTCGAGAGGTTGGCAAATCATGAGTATTTTTGATTTCTTGACGGTTACTCCGGGTTTTTCCAAATTCCCATTCACCCGGATGACCAAGCAAAAACCACTTTCACTTGTCCTTATGGTGTCTTCGCATATCGGAGAATGCCATTTGGAATTTGCAATGCTCCCGGGACATTTCAAAGGGCTATGATGTCTATCTTTTCTAAGTATATTGAGAAGTCTATGGAGGTGTTTATGGACGATTTTAGTGTCCATGGCACCTCATTTGATGATTGTTTGAAGAACCTCTCTCAAGTACTCCAAACTTGCATCCAATTTAACCTTGTGTTGAATTGGGAAAAATGCCACTTTATGGTATAAGAGGGAGTTGTTCTTGGTCATGTTATTTCTAAAAAAGGGATCCAAGTGGACAAGGCAAAAGTTGAGGTGATTGAGAAACTTCCCCCACCCACAAATGTCAAGGGTGTGAGGAGTTTCTTAGGTCATGCGGGTTTTTATAGGCGTTTTATAAAAGACTTTGCAAAAATTGCCAAACCCCTAACCTCACTTCTTGTCAAAGACACTCCCTTCATATTTGATGATTCTTGCCATGAGAGCTTTTGTAGGTTGAAACAAGCTTTGATATCGGCTCCAATCGTGCAACCTCCCAATTGGGACCTTCCTTTTGAGGTTATGTGCGATGCTAGTGACTTTGCCTTGGGCGCGGTTTTAGGCCAAAGGCACGAGAAGAAGCTCCATGTTATAGCTTATGTGAGCAAAACCTTGGACAATGCTCAATGCAACTACACCACCACGGAGAAAGAGATGTTGGCGGTGGTGTATGGATTTGAGAAATTTCGCCCTTATGTCCTTTGCTCTAAGGTGATTGTTTTCACCGACCACACCGCCATCAAGCACCTTATGGTGAAAAAGGAGGCCAAACCAAGGTTGATTCGTTGGGTGTTACTTCTACAAGAGTTCGATATGGTGATCAAGGATAAAGCGGGTGCCGAGAATGTTGTTGCGGACCACTTATCGAGATTGACCCAAGAGGATAGAGGAGATGTAGAGGATGGGGTTCCCATTAATGAGTGATTGCCGGATGAAACTTTATTGGCAATGCTCGCTACCGACCCTTGGTATGCGGACATCGCAAATTTTCTATGCTCTAATTTCATTCCGGGGGATTTCAACCACCAAGCTAGGAAAAAGCTTAGGTATGAGTCCAAGAGGTACGTGTGGGAGGACCCGTATCTTTATAGAAGATGTAATGATGGGATTTACCGGAGGTGTGTCACATATGAAGAAGGACGAGCTATCCTACAAGCTTGTCATTCTACCACATATGGAGGCCACCTATCTACCTCAAGAACTCAAGCTCGGGTCCTTCATTGTGGGTTCTATTGGCCATCTATATTCAAGGATGCTTATGCCTTTGTTCACTCTTGTGACTCTTGTCAAAGGAGAGGCAACATTGGAAGAAGAGATGACATGCCCTTGAATAACATCTTGGAAGTTGAATTGTTTGATGTTTGGGGAGTGGATTTTATGGGACCGTTTCCTACCTCTTTTGGCAACCACTACATCTTGGTTGCGGTAGATTACGTGTCCAAGTGGATAGAAGCTATTGCCGCTCCCACCAATGACTCAAAAGTGGTGACCAAGCTATTCAAAGATTATATTTTCCCAAGGTTTGGTGTCCCGAGAGCCGTGATTAGTGATGGAGGTTCTTATTTCATCAACCGCACCATCTATGCTCTACTAAAGAAGTATGGGGTTAGACACAAGGTCGCACTTGCCTATCATCCTCAAACAAATGGGCAAGTGGAGGTGTCCAACCGACAAATCAAGGCAATTCTAGAGAGTGTAGTGACAAAGTCTAGGAAGAAATGGAGCACAAAGCTCAATGACGTGTTATGGGCATTGAGGACCGCCTACAAGACCGCACTATGCACCACGCACTACCGTTTGGTCTTTGGGAAATCATGTCACTTACCCTTGGAGTTGGAGCATAGAGCTAGGTGGGCTTTGAAGGAGCTTAATTACAACATGGTTCTCGCGGGTAATAAACGATTCTTGCAAATGAATGAGCTTGATGAACTTAGAATGGATGCCTATGAGAATGCAAAACTTTACAAGGAAAGAACCAAGCAATGGCATGATTCAAAGATCGTGAGGAAGGAAATCAATGTTGGAGACAAGGTCCTATTGTTCAACTCAAGATTCCAATTGTTTCCCGGAAAGTTGAGGTCTCGTTGGTCGGGACCCTTTGAAGTGGTAACCGTCTACCCATATGGCTCATATGAGTTGAAAAACAAAGCCGGTGAGTGCTTTAAGGTCAATGGCCAACGGGTCAAATACTATTATGAAGGGCTACCGATTGAGGAGAAGAATGAAATGGATCTTGAAGACCCCCCTCTCTTGGGGGATGAGTAGTTCTTAAACCCAAAACTCGGGTTTGGTGGAGTCCCCAAACAACCACCACTTTTTTGTAAATATTGCATGCATTTTAGTTTAGAACTTAGTTACATTTGGATTTATGGTTCATCTTGTGAAACCTTGGATTCGGTGATGGGATCGTGTTGGTTTGTTTGAAGTTTGTGTCGTGAGGAAGGTGGGACCCTCCTTTGCTTAGCCTTCGTCCCGACTAGGTGAGTCGGTTTGAAAGCAGAAAAAACGAATCTCGGGGCTAAGTAAGGAAGTTGATCTAGGGAAAATGTTGAAAACAAGGGAAATCATTGAAAACACGAAGAAATAGGCCTCAACCGGTCGACCGGCAGCCGGTCGGCCTGACCGGCTG